>CAWVRF010001531.1:0-17000 GCA_963932465.1 Maratus speciosus | reverse complement strand
AAATAAAAGATTTGAGAGGGGTTATAAATACTGCACAAAATCCCTATAAATACAAATTTAAATAACTCTTCTAGATCCTACAATCTTTCTAAAATCCTGCTATTTTTTTTTTTAATGATTATGTAAATCTTCTAATGCAGTTTCAAAAATTTACGAAGAATGCTTTAGAAGATACAATTTTCACGAATTCATAATTCTGTAGATAAAGGTTTAAATCGTACACTCATCATGTAAAAAAGAAGAAGATGCATATATCCATGCATGAACATAGAATAGATATAGATATTTAAAATGGAATATATACTCTATGTTTATGTATCGGTGTAAGAGTCTATTAAAAACAACATTACGCATCATTTAAAAAAAGAAAGATCACAATAAGGTAGTAAACAAAAATATATTACAAGTATGGGGAGTTTCTTCCCCATTGTCACTAAAGGCACGATGGCGCCTACACGATGGCGCTCACATTACCATTACGGTCTACGGAAGTGTCCCGCCTTTTATGTAAACCATTGGTGTAGACAAAGCCGATTTATCATGATGCTTAAAATCAAAAGTTTTTATAAATACATATACAAATGTATTTTCTATGCTAAAAAAATATGTTACTTGGTTTACTTACAACACAAATACTACTTACTATACACTTACTATACGCTTTTTCAGTGGAATTGTTTTACTTTAGATCAGTTAAGTACACGTTTCTGAAAATAATTCCAAATAACTTTTTAAAATCATACATGGAATAAAAAAAATATCATTAAGGAGCAATATTTTTTTTTTATTTAAATATATTCTAATTCCTACCAGGGTTCCCAATTTGGCCTCCATTTTTATTCCAAATTTCAGAAGCTTACATTGTAAATTCCCAAAGAAGAATTTTTACTTTAAGTAATAAAAATTGGCTGTCATCCACGTAATCAGAAAAAAAAATTGTTCGTATATTTTACTATGAATACAGAATTTCCGAATAAAAAAGGAGGTCAAACTCGCAACCTGATTCCTACCGAAAATTCTGAAACTGGAATTTTTACTCTTGGCAGGGCTGCCGCTAGCAACATTTTTTTAATGCGCAACACTATTTTAAGAGAATAAAATTTGTAATATATTTCTCATGCAGATGTTGCCAAAGCGAAGTGATATATTTTTGATTTTTTTAAAGTGGTGCGAAATAGAATTAAAAAATAATCGCCTGTGAAAGCCCTGTTTAGGCAATCACGAAATAGATTAAAGAAAGGAATGAATAATTAAAGGAATTTCTGGTGTGACTGCGAAAATTTGGAATTAAAAAAAAAAGAGTCAAGCTGAAAGCCCAAAGCTAAAATACATGCATTTAAATAAAAACTAAAAAACATTTCCACATATAGTTGGGTTCACAACATTCTATATCATTTATTTATCTTCTACTGCTATTTTTAATCTAAAGAGTTTATGGCTAAAGGGTTAATTACTCAAATGAAAAACGTAGATATTTAAAACAAATGGGTCATTCCATGTCACGTGTGGGACAGATTTTCTACATATTTCTTCTGTTTTGACAATGTTGTTATACAACTTTATTTGAAAATGTCTTTATTAACAATAAAATAAAGATCGGCAATATTCATCATTTCTAGAAAATACTTTCCCGTGGCAGTTGTTGAAGGTTTAGCATCGATGAGAATTGCTATTAAATAAATGCCTTCAATGTAGTACATTTGAAACACTGCCCACTGAAAACTAAACCTGAGCACTGCCACAAAAATAGCAGTTATCGCTCGGAGATTTTTTTAAGGGTTTGTATTTTCTTCGGAAATTTAACAACAGCGTTTTCAAAAAGTTTTCTTTGACTTAGTTAATCTGAGAAAAACTAAAGCGGAAAAAACTTATAAAATATTGGTGTTCAAATTCAAGAGACAGTACAAATACTGATAAAGAATTCCTTATCATATCCGCCAATTATTTTTTCAGCGCCCAGGCTAAGAATTCAGAGGCGGTGTTTGAAAGTAAAATTTCCCTAATTATATTGTACCCATACAAGGAAAACACTCGAAACCTTGCATAGTCAACCCATTCCTTCCTTAGCAGAACCTAACATCGGACTCGCCAGCATCAGTTCATGCTCCTCCTTTTGTGTAACCAATGGGTTGACTGAGCATAGAAAACATCGAAGATACCAATTTAAGCATGAACTTAAAAAAAAGTCTTCTATCTATAAAAACTATTCTCAAGACTAAATTTAAGTTATCTATAACAAATCTGATTTTTGTCACTCTCTGAAATCATAATAAATTATAAACACGTTTTCCATGATAAATTCAGAATTAATTCAGTCAAAATTTTATCAAAAAGGTCTTTAATACGTTGTTAAATATATAAAATATAAAATGCAAACATTGTATACCTGAAACTATTACTTTCAAATAGAATGGTATTCGTCATCAGGGTTGAAAATAGAAAATACGAAATCGGAGAACTGAGTCCTTTCTAATCCGCTGTAATTTACCAAAAAAGAAGTGTAAGGTAGATTGACTGGTGGTGAAAACTCTTATTCTTACTAAATTTATCCGATTTCCGGGTAAAATGCAGAATAAAGTATCATTACAGTTGTCATTACTTTTGCAAATAATGTCTAAAGTTTCTCTGATAAATGAACCGTGATAACCAACCATTTCCTTGATTATCTTGGCCTTGTGAACGTTACTATAAATAATCACAAGAAAGAAAACTTAAATTACATTCACATGATAACGCGAAAATTCAAGCTTTGTCTTAACCCTCTCGATGCGCAAACCGAGAGTTTCTCGGGCAACGTAAAAAAACAAACTTCGTGCAACCCGAGATTTCATTGGGGATGTATTTTTCTGTCTAATTACCCCTCCTTGATCAGTCCCACCAATTATTTTTTATCGTAAATTTTGCCTTATCTAATCGGAGCATTTTCCCGATTAAATCAGACGAAAATTTTTGTTTTGAAAAATCAGTGGCAACAGAATAAAAATTCTTAAAAGACGCTCGACGCGAAGGAGTTAAATACGCAATTTTTGAAGCCATTTTTGGTAAAACCATTACGCAGCGAGAGGATTAATGAATATATTTCAGATAGAAAATTTGATCGCTCCTGCACCGCAATATAGGGGTTATATCAAAGATGTGATTGGTTTTTACGATTATTATAGAAATATTGTTGCGTTTCCCCAATGTATAACTTATAACGACTTTATTAGAATTTACCATTTCGTAAAAATGTCTATTAAAAACAGCCTCGCATCGGGTTCGTTACTGTTATGTTTCAAATTCATTCAATGGGAAGCCTAAACTGCAATCAGTATTTGTTTCAAAAAATTTCTGGTGTAAGTTGTATTATTGGCTCAAGTATTTCCGTATTACATCAATCTTATAATAATCGGTTAAGCTAATTTATTAAATTAAATATTCTTAAAACTTCTAAAAGCAAAAGCGTAAATTGAATAAAGTATTTGCTAAAGAGTAACTCTTAAATAAGTTTGTAGCAAATATTTCGTTAACCCGAACACAAAGAATTCTTCTATTATTGGATGAGCAGCTGTTCGAAACATTTTCGTGTTTAATTTCTATTTTACTATCCCTTACATCTGTATCAATTATATACAAACGTAGGCTTTGCGATACATATTATTTAACCCTCCGTCTACCAGACGGGTCCAATGGACCCGATGGGTACATTCGAAATATTTATTCTAACCAGAAATTTCTTTAAAATAAACTAAATATGTAAACCAGACAATAATGAGTTAAGTAAATAAGTTCAATAGTTTTAAATAAGAATTCTGATGTGTAATATTTTTATAAAACTTGAGTAAAATTTTCGGTAGTTCTAGGGTTAATTAACACTAGAACGCCCAGAAGGAGACTATTCGACTCCGACCATGTGATTAAAAGTCAATTGAAACCAGAAATTGTTTTATAAAATAAGTTAAATTAAAACTACGCATATTTACGTTAAATAAATCAATTAAATAATTTTAAATAAAAGTTCTGATGCCAAATATTTTTGTGAAACTTGAGCAAAATTTCCGGGCGTTCTAGTGTTAATACTGTGATATATCAGAGATAACTTTAGTGGATTATTATTTATATTTTCTATTTAAACAAATAAAGTCCGCCCTCTTTATTAAACATTATGAACTTAGCTTTAGCATTACATATTTACACATGAATGAAAATGTCACAATATATGAATTTCATACAATATTTGTCACCGGTATAATAAAATATGGTCAAATATATGACTAAATACTTATATATTCTGTCAAAACGTTGCAAAGTATTTATGAAAGGAAAATTACATAGGTGGAACTAATGATTAAAAGAACGGGTTCGCGTATTGCGTTTGCTTAAGAAGTACTTTTCAACATTGGCATAGGGTAGATACATGTTATAGACGGGTTAACGAAGAAACTAATGTCTTTCTTCGATATCGAAATAAAACAATAAGCTTCATAAACATGCATTAAGAAAAAGCTTTTTATGTGTGTAATCTATGCTATCCACAAGAAGGCGTTGCAGTAACCTTTCAGTGTCATTTATTACAGAGCCTCACACTTTTTACTTTCTTCTATCTTTACACGAATAAAGTATTGGATTCGTCAAGATTTTCGACTTCCGGTTTTCGACGGATTTATACGTTTTAGAATGTCCTAAACACGATTATGATTTTTAGAAAATGTCTGTCTGTGAGTCTGTCTGTCACTCCGTCGTTCTGTCACTCTGTGAGAATGTATGTGACAAAAATTTTGTGGGCGCTATATCTCAAGAACTAATGTACGGAATTTCACAAAACTTCAGATTCAGTTAGAGCTTGATATAAACTGGACCTGATTAGTTTTTGGTGTAAATCGCTCAACAGGTGGCGCTGCTATGCAGCATATTTTATGATTTCCGCAATTGCTCAATCTCCAGAACTAATGCACGGATTTTCATGAAACTTCAGATTCAGTTATTCCTTGACATCAATTGAAGTTTTCTACATTTCGGTGTAAATCGCTCAACAGGTGGCGCTGCTATACTTCATTATTTACGATTTCAGCAATAGCTCTATCTCAAGAACTAATGCTTGGATTTTTAACAAACTTAAGATTCTGGTATACTTTGATATGAATGAGTGCTGTTTCTGTTTTGGTGCAAATCGCTCAACATGTGGCGCTGCTATGCTGTATTTTTCAGAATTTCCACTGTAGCTGTATCTCAAGAACTAATGCACGAATTTTCATAAAACTTCACAATTAGTTAGTCCTTGACATGAATTGACATTTTATTGATTTTGGTGCAAATCCCTCTACAGGTGGCGCTGCTATGCTGCATTTTTCAGAATTTCCACTATAGCTCTATCTAGGAACTAATGCACGAATTTTCATGAAACTTCAGAATAAGTTAGTCCTTGACATGAATTGACATTTTATAGATTTATGTGTAAATCTCTTAACAGGTGGCGCTGTTATGCTGCATTTTTCAGAATTTCCACTATAGCTGTGTATCTCAAGAACTAATGCACGAATTTTCATCAAACTTCAGAAACAGTTAGTCCTTGACATGAATTGACATTTTATACATTTTGGTGTAAATCTCTCCCCAGGTGGCGCTGCTATGATTTCGCAATTTCCGTAATCTTAAGAACTAATGCTTGGATTTTCAACGAACTTCAGAATCAGGTATATTTTGATATCAATTAGTGCTGTTTATGTTTTGGTGTAAATCGCTCAACAGGTAGCACTGTTATGCTATATTTTTCAGAATTTCCGCTGTAGCTCTATCTCAAGCACTAATGCACGATTTTTCCTCAAACTTAAAATCCAGACAAACTTTGATATGAATGGGTGCTAAATGGATGTAATTTCTTGTACTATTTAAAAGATTTAATTGATGTGATTTATATAGAAGAAAGTTTTGTGATGGCCACAACATACTAGTTTAGTCAAGTATCTAGGAAAGTTTTTATGCCGTTTGTTTGAAAATATGCTGAAAATGTTACTCATTCACGCATATTTTTCTCGAAAAATCGAATTTTTGTATGATTAAAGATCAGATGCCCTTATGATTAAGCATGGATAGTTCAACTTTTAACTATCTGTGTGGGTATAATTGTACCAAAATTTTTGAATAAAATATTAACCTTAATTAACTGTAGAAAATTTCCTGAATAAAAGAAGCGATCGTGATTTTCCAATTGTAAAATTAAATACAAAAATCTTTTTGTTAAATAACGTTTGCGTACACTTTAGAAATTCCAAAGAATGTATTCATTTTGTAGTTTTTATAAAAAATGTTAAAAAATTGTAAAAAATGTATTTTCATAAAGACGTAAGAAATTTACAGATTAACTTTACTTACTCAAATAAATTTTGTAGATTTCTAAAACAAGTCTATTGCTCGTTTAAACAATGTGCTAAGAAATGTTTACTATTCGTTTTTTTTTTTTTTTTTTTTTTTTTTTTTTTTTTTAATTAATTGAGTATAACTGAAATCTTATTCAGTCTATTTTATGCGTTGATAGGAAAATATTAATATTACCATACCTGACAACTAGGCTTACCACTAAAAGTTTATAAATTTTTACCTTCATTAGACTCACTTTTGCATTTTTGTGGTTAGAAAAATTCGTTAAAGTTTGCAACTATCGTACAGTGATGTAAAATTGTTTAAAACAACATGCTAATTTTGTTGTTTAGAATAAAATTACGTAAATATTTATACAAATTGATTTTAGACAGAAATGTCTGATATAATATGTGATTTTAGCCCCCTCGTTCTCGTGATATTCACGGGCTGTGGTTTTTATTAGGACTGTTTGATTCCCACAAGTTTTATAAAATAACGTAATCGGCTTTATTATGATATCATTTTACCTGCCATTAAATAAGCTGAATATTTCTTTTCCAAAAAGTGGTATCAATAAGAAATTTGAATTTTTAAGCCGCAATATAATGCGACCGTTAAGAGGTTAATTGAATTGAAAAAGTTAAAAGGTATATTTTTCGAAAAGTGAAGAAAAACTTTTAGAGAACTAACTTTTAGAAAAACATTTTGAGAGAGAACGGAGCAGAACTCTCAGAAACCAATATACTTCCGAATCTAAAAGATACATTAATGGGCAGCAAAAGGAAATTTTAAGTTCAGATTCTTTTTTTTTTGCTCTTTTTTATTAATTCTCAAATTTGTATTTTCCAAACATATATATATATATTTAAAGATAAGAAAAAGATTTTGGTTTTGATCATGACTATCATGCTAGATTGGGTTATCGTAAACGTTTGCATAAACAGCAACAACAAATAACTACATTTGTTATACCTAATAACACCATATCATTGCTTTATTTTGTGAATGTCATTAATTTATATGATTTGTTTGCCACTGTGTTTTGAAAATAGACTACATGTCATCAAGATTTGACAAGATATTTAGTGATACAGATAATAATATGTAAAAATAAGGAAAATGATGATAATTAAGGGGAGCATTGTTTTTCTTTGGATTTATACACCTCGATGGAATTCACAAATATGTCAATAGCGATTTTAAAACAAACAATTCTAGGCTTCAGTTATTTCAACCATATTATGTGAAAATATTCTTTTAATTAAAAAAAATGTAATCGGCAAATATTTACATATTTATGGGTCTTGTGTACATATTAATGACTGTAAGTGCTAAAACATGCAAAAATATACATACATTTTAATTCAGACTCTAAACTGAAATACCAATTAGGAAAATTTTGAACAAGATAAAGCAACAGATCGTGTTGTATGATCAAACATATTAAGCCACGCGTTGATATTCATGATCTTATTAATTAATACTAATAAACAAATACATGATAACGAAATATATGAATATAAACACTACGTTATATCTGCTTCTATCAGATGACATATTTGCCAAATGTTATCAACTGCGCTATTTTTAACTCTGATTGCGCCAACATTTTGAATAGCCAAAAAGAATCGCCGCAGAATTAGCAACAAACAGTGCTTCACAAACTTAACCCCTTGGGGACGAGCGACCGGTATACGTGCAGCCAGTGGTGTAGTCGTAAAAAAAACAGAGGGTATACACGCTAAGCAGAGGGTATACGCTCAAGGCAGAAGGTATACCATAGTGTATATATACTATAGCTTTCTTGTGAAATAGAGGGTATACGGTGGTCCTTAAAAAAAATCCAGAGGGTGTAAGGCGTATGCCCGTATACACTCCACTACATCTCTGAGTGCAGCGTAAGGTACTCAGAATCCGTGATTATTCTCACTAGTAAATTTTTGTTGTAAATTTTGCCTTATTTAATAAGAGCATTTTCCCGATTCTGGTTGGCAAAAATGTCTGTTTTTAAAAACCGGTGATAAAATATTAAAAATTTTGTAAAAGACGTTCGTCTCAAAAGGGTTAACTTCATTATTGCAGTTTTTTTTGAGCTGTCTCATTTGAGACAAACTCATTTCGTGAATTTTCTGATGATGTCTACGACATAAACTTTTTCGCATGGGCAACTACATTCAAAATTTGTTTCAAAAATTTTCCGGTATGAGTAATATTATTTGATCATTTTTTTTTTTTTTTTTTTTTTTTTTTTACATCTAATAAATATTTAATACAAACTATAAAACTGATTTTAATGGTTAAATATTCCTAAACTATCTAAGAGCAAAATTTGAAACTGAATATATAATTTGGTAAAGACACACTTATGCTTAAATAAGACGTTCAGAAATACATTATATTAAGCCGCGCACTAAAAATTCGCCTGTTATTTAATACGCAGCTATTCGAAACATTTAAATGTCCAACATCAGGTGTCATAAATATTTACATATTAAAGAAGTTTTCTAAAAGAGTTACATGTGAAGGTAGAACTTATGTGGCGTTACTCTGAACTTTTCCACATAATGGTTAAGTAGGTCAATTTGAACTGCGAAATATTAGGAATGCCCACTATGAACAGAAATTCGAATCCCGCACTTCATTAACAAAATCCTCCATCCGTGGGTCTTATGAGTTTCTCATTGATTAAACTTGAAAAAAATCATGAGTTCTAATGTTATCATCTCGACAGTGTGGGCAAAGCAGATTTAGCATTTTCAACCCCAAACAATAGTTTATACGACGCTATTGCCTTTTAAGCGATGCGATACGGGTGCATTTCCGAGCCATAAAGACGGGTAACACACCGAGTGTGATGTAGGACAGATATTGAATTACAACAGGGGTCGTACGCTTAAGGGATTTTTTCAGGACAAATATCACTATTTTTTTTATAGAAAAATAACTCTGGTTTAAACGCACGAAATTTCGCCTTATTTAACCCTTTCCGGCACACTGTGCCCGGGTCGGGATACCTAATTTTAATTCCAAACTTACGAGCAGCACCAAGAATATTTTAGCAAAATTTGGCTTTTACAATGAATAGTTAAAATAACATGTTTTTAATTTCTAAAAAAAGTCGTTTTAAAATTTCGGTGTCAGTCAATCATTTCTTCATTTTACAACAAAAATTCCCCGTGCCGGAAAGGGTTAAGAAGAGATTTTTCCATAAGAAAGTACTGGTACCGAAGAATTTCCCGGTCGTGAAATTTCAGGACAAGTACGACCCCTGAATTACAATCATCATCAGAGCTGTCATAGGCGACTATTTTGTATTTGTATCTCGCATCACTTTCGCAAAGCAAAAGTCTTTCACGTACAGATCGTCAAGTGCTAAATAGTTCAAGAATTAAATGGTCTCCTAGTAGACGTCCACTTTACACCCAGTCTAAGTTTGCGTGCCAATGAAAGCATGAGTACGTACGGTGGAAAAAGGTCGAACAGCAGATTAAAATCAGCGTTTCAAAGGAAAAATAGAATAGCAAATGACTGGAGAAATTTGATAACAGGATGACAGTGCTGAACAGTAGCGTTGGAGGGCTTCCTGGTTGAAAGTAACTTACATGTGCAAGAAAAATAACATCATTTACTTTCTAAATATAGTGGAACAAGTAAAATATACAAACAGTCGCCAGAGGCAACCTTCCTAATCAGTCAGTAAACTTCGGCTTTATGGGCTACAATATATGCACCGTCTAGAATGGGTTAAGCAATTATTTTCATGTTCAACAAGCATCTTTTAAAGACAAGCATGAATAATTAACAGTATTAGTATCAACATTAAAATTAATGTTATTTTGCTACTCTTGCAAGTTTAAATGAAATTACGCATATGAAAATGTTTACTTGCGAAAGGATAGTACCCTAAAAACCGATATTTCAGATTGAGAAAGCTGATTATTATACAGGGTCAACCGAAGTGATTCATCCGGTTTCAAAACCTCTTGTATTGAAAGTTATATGACCTTCAACGAAGGGTGGTATATAACAAGATACACGCACTCTCACCAAGTTTAAGGGGTTTCAGGACTCTTAAAATAAGGGGGGGAAAAAGACTATTTTCAACATTTAATATCTTAAAATGTATTTGATTTTACGACACACTTTTAATTGGGATGAAGATATAAGTATGTTCTTTCATTACATGTATTTGAAAAATTGCAAGATGCAGAATTAGCATTTACAGGGGGCTCCTAACAGTCAGACATCTGACGAGCAGAAAATCGGCATAACAGATTACGCGCAAGATTACAAAATAAATTTTTCAACTAGAATGAAAATTTTTGACCTACTACTAATACTTCACATCGTAATAATTAGCCTGAACCTAAATAAACTTCTGTTTAAAGCTATTTTATATTTTTAATACAAAGTTGTATTTAGCTAATACAAAGTTTAGAAATTTTCAACAGCATAGTTACCTAAAAAAATACTTTTTTGAGCAATAAAAAGGAAATTTTAATTTCAGTTTATCAGAGTAACATAAGAATAACATAAGAGTAACATAAAACAAATGTTTTCAAAATTTCATGCCAAAATATTTAGACGTTTTTGAGATATAGTGCGCATTATGCACAAAAACGTCATTTGGAGAAAAATGACTTCAAAGTTTCAGAAACGCCGCTTCCACTATTGTGCGGGTATAATTTTAAAAGCCATAATTTCTGTTCTAAGGGGAATTTCAAGGAAACAACTATATCAAAATGTTCAGAAAAGATAGGATTTTAATCCTTCACTGCACGATTTTTTCTATTTTTATGAAAAAAATTATTTGAAATCTATATATCGGTCTAATAATGGGAAAAATAGAAAAAAAATTTAAATTTCAAATTTTCAGGTAATTTGTACAAACCACCCTATGTACACAATTAGGGTTTTAAAATATTGTATTGCTATATATATATATATATATATATATTAAAACTAAATGAGCTTAAATTAATTAATTTCATCTGCTTAACACCCTGCAACTTTTTTTATATTAATAATTTAAGTGTTCAGTAAAAATATTGAAATTAAATTTTACGTTAATAGCTTGATCGAAATTCTTTTTGGCTTCCGAAGAACAAATTCTAATTTTTTGTCAAAAGCAGCCATCTGACACTGACAAAATAAGTGTTATTCCATTCTTTGAACTTTTTTTGATCAGGGATAGCGATCTTATTGGCCAAATTCATGGCACATAATAAGAAGTACAGTGTTTTTAGGTATGTGCCAGATGTGGCACGTCGTGCAGTGAAGGGTTAACATCTAAAAAAATTTAAATTTCGAAAATTTTAAAGATATAAGAGTCCTGAGACCCCAAAAGCCCGCCTCGTGGATTGCGTCCAGGAACGCATCACTGCTGCTGTGACTGCCACCGACAGAAACAAGTTATTGAACGTATGGACTGAACTGCATTACCGTTGGGATGTATGCTGGAAGATTAAGGGCGCACACATTGAACATTTGTAGTACGAATCGGAAACTTGGTGAGTCTGTGTATCTTTTCATGTATTAACCGTCTTGTATACCTCGTATACTTGTAAATAAACAGTATTTTGAATCCCGATAAAACATTTAGGCTACCTTGTACTATAAAAACTAGTCTTTAACGTTTCCGAAAATCAGTGATAGCAAAAGAACTTTGGTTTTTATAAACTCTTTATTATACCTTGAAAATGCATTGATTTCTGAGATTTATAAAGATAAAGAACGCTTTTTGGAATTGTGGATAACTTAGAATGTCTTATTTTATATTTTCTTACGTAGTTGTATCACGTATTATTAGATTAAGAAATATTTTCAGTTTTTTACTGTATACTTTGCATCAGCTAGATATTTGTTACAGCGAGCGTAAAGAAAACGTTAGAAAAGAACTTGAACATTGAAAACATTTATAATAGTTGCTAAAGAGATATGCGAAAATATTAATAATGTCTTCAAATAATACTTTAAAATTTGTTAAAAGCGTTATTTTTGAATTATCTGCATGGGAAGAGTAAATAATCGAATCGTTTCTGACAATTTCAGCGGTATAAGCGCGTTGTTCGATTAAATGTCTGTAAAGTTTGTGTTTTATTTATACTATATATATATATATATATATATATATATATACCTTACCCGTGGCCCTAATTTTTCGCGCATTAATTTATGGATACTTTTTCGACAATAAAAGTAAAAATAATTCAAAATATTTTATGTAAATTATTTTTAACGAAAAAGGATACCATTCACTATTCCATAGTGATATTTAACAAAATATAATAAATGACACAAATTTTGTGGCAAATTAAATCCATTTCCTCCCAAGTTTTTTATGTCCCTAATGTTTTGCGCATGTTCAAAGGAGGCGAAATTGGTAAGTCTTACCACTTCATTGATCCTCCTTTGGCAGCGTAAACATCTCTCATTCTTCTCGGCAAAGTTGAAACAAACGTTGCCACTAAGAAACTGATTTTTTTTGCCATTTTTCAAGAAGAATTCTTTTCAATTACTTTACTTGTACCTGTTTATTTACCTGTGTTCTTTTCGTTACTTTACCTGTTTTATAGTGTCCTTTTTCGAAGTTCTTTCTTTAAGTGTCGCCACAAATCCTCGATAGAATTGATTTCCGGGTAACTCGGAACTCTGTCTAGCATATGGTACCATTTTGCTGAAGACAGGCTTTTGTTGTCCTAGCTGAATGAGGTTTGTCTAAATCTTTTGGAAAAGATTTGATCCGATTGAAAGCCAAGTTTTTGAATTAAAGGCAACAACTGATTCCACGAAATGTCCCGATAACGTTGTGCATTGATAGTCCCGTCATATAGCACCATTTGGTCGACGCCACAATAACGTAAACTTTCCCAAATTTGAATATATGACGGAAACTTGCGCTCTTGTTTGACGCATTTTAGGTTTAAAGCTTTATTTCTTTTCCGTACGATCCGACGACCGATATCTCCATACAAAATTGGAAAATGGGATTGATCCGAACTTATAACACTTTGCCATTGCTGATCAGTCCATTTTAATTGGTACACAGACCACAGAAAACGTTTCATTTTTTGACAGCAGTTATTATCGGCTTACGTTTGCTTTTGAAAGATTTGAAGCCCATTTTATGCAATCTTTTTGTAGCCATTTTACGAGTCACTGGTCGCCCTATGCTGTCTTGCCATAGGGATGCGGTTTCTGTCATCGTTCCTGGTCTGCTGTTCATTACCACTCGACGCAGAATTCAATCTTATCGAGCCGTTGTTGTTGATGGGCGACAGGTACTGTTTCTTAGCTGTATATCTCCAATGGCAACGAAAGTTTTAAAATCATCTCTCACTGTTGAATCAGGAATCATCAGATCCTCTGCCTATTTGCCTCATTAGACATCCACTATTTCATTTTTCGATTATCTTTTTACGCATGTCTACCGATAATCTTTTACCACTAATTTTCTTCTTGTTAATTGATTTCAAACCGCTTTTCTTTTAAAGAACACATGCCATCAGTTCCGGATGCAATAATTTGCATAGTTGGAGAAAAACAGCCAATCACAATTGTCGAAAACATTCTTTACGTGCACATGCGCAAAATAATAGGTCTTTCTATTTTTAAAAGGGAAATCGTTTTACATACTCAAATCTAAATGTGCGACTTTTTATATTTTTTATTCAATGTAATTCATTTTAGACGACTGACATTTGAAGAATTAGATTGTTTATTTAGACAAAAATAAGTTTGCGCTTTCTTTCTTTGAAAAACTTCACTTTTAAACTGGTGCGCAAAGAATTAGGGCAACGGGTAAGATATATATTGACTTTTTTATTGAGGAAATTTGAATTTCATTCTGGATTATTAACCGGAAAGAAAAGCTGAAACATTCATATTGTTTTAGGAGCAAAGAAATTATTCTTTCGCAGTCAGGTTACACGCGGTAATATAACTTAAAAAGAATTGTGTTTAAAATTTGTTTTATACCTCATAAACAATCAGTAAACTGACATACAGCGCTCAAAATCATTATATTTAAAGTTTTCTTTTCCTATCTGGTAATGTAAAAATTGAAATTGTTTCATTACATATTAAATTTGTGCTTATTTCATTTTACATTATTTAATTATTAAATTGCCTGGAGAAAAATTCTGAATTGTTTTTATATTGTTTCATGTTCAGATGGCCTACTATTCTTCAATAACGGAGCGTCACGCATAATCACAATAACTACACTGCTTATTATCGACACTGACCAATTTTATTCAGTATTTCTCAGTATATTTTACTGGTACAAAATATTAAATTGTCTGAAACACTTATGAAGGCGGTTGCCGAGTCACAGTGGCATATATTTATTCTTTAATCCCTTAGGGACGAGCGACCTGTATACATGCCGCGTAAGGAGCTCAGAATCCGTGAATATTCTCTCCAGTAAAATTGCATTGTAAATTTTGCCTTATTTAATCCGAGCATTTTCCCGATTCAATTAAGCAAAAATTTGTGATTTGAAAAGCCGGTGATAAAAGATTAAAAATTCTGTAAAAGACGCTCGTCCCGGAGGGGTTATACCAGTATTGCTAGATTGGGGACATTTTGTCCCCAGATTGCTGATTGTCACCGCTTTTTTTGAAGTAGAATTCGGCCTATTTAAAAATAGATTAAAAATTCTTAAAAATAAGGCGAATTATACTAATTTAAAAAAGTGGTGACAGTCAAATAGTCTGAATTAAAATATTCCCCAATCTGGCAACAGTGGGTTAAACCGTTCGTGGTCTAGAATCCTTTTAAGAGAGCAAGTCCTTTCATTGGTTATCAGTTTGTTTTAACAATTAGTTTTGCTATCATCTCCATATAGAAATAATATTATTCTAATTCTGATAACATTAAATATGTGTAAGGGTGAAAATGTTTGACTAAGTCAACGTCAAAACGTATGACGTCAAAACGATTTGAATTCATTACACATTTTATTAATTTTTTCCAAATGGTCAAAATTTTCAGTTAGGTTAAAAATATATACATACTATATTTCTTTGTAGTACATAAAATAAAAGTTATAAAACTAAAACCTACTTTCAATAAAATGTAACAATATAATATTCCATTCCGTTTTTAAAATTGTGACGTTTCAAAGAGAGAGCGAAAAAAAGTGAAGACCGACAGTAATGAAGATTCGATGAAGATTACATCGATGAAGATTACTGTAGTAATAGGTACAGCGATGTTAACCTTACTAAAAATATACCTGATTTGAAAACCTGAGTGATTGCGTTTCCAGATTTTTATAACTACTATTTCATCCTATGAGACTTAATCCTAATTCGACTTATAAATTCTGAGAATAAATAAGGCGAAGATTACTTAATATAGCGATTATAAAAATCCAGAAAACAATTACCCTAAAAACCAGTATCAGCTTTGTTGGTTATATAGTACCAATATTTGCATTCATCGCCATTGGTGTTGCTAATTTTGCGGAATTGTGAATTCAAAATATCTACCAGGATTTTGAAATAGTAATTTTCATTTTATTTAATCTACAAAAGTCGGGAATTTAATAAAGCGAAAGTTATTATTTAAATTTTTTTAAACTTATTTTGAATACAAAAATACGCTTAATTTTCAACACTGATTGCTTTCGATGATACTGGAACATAATACCAATAATGGTAAAATTACATTGGAATTACTTATAATGAAACGTCAATACTCAGAAATATTGCAACCGTAATTATCGCCAACAAAACGTCCATATTGGAAAACTATTTATTTATAGGAATTTTAAAAAGTGAAATTTCAAAATATTTTTCATCAAAATACATTTTGCAGAAATTTTCGCACTATTAGAAAAAAAAAATATTTTACATAAATCCGAAAACACAATCACACCCGGTTATTGGATCATATACATTTTTAGTAAGGTTAAAACTTGTTGCACTTGTTGTTACTGAAATTCCGAATAAATTTTCTTAATTTTCTTTATTTGAAATGTCCCTATATCACAAACGCAAAATTTGATTGGAAGTATGTTTCATTTATATAAATTTTATGTTATGTAACTTGAAATAAAAAAAAATATGAAAATTTTATTAACTTATAATAAAACACATATATAATATAGATGGCTGGCGACTTCCCCAACATGGTTTATTAGTAAGAAATTGCAGAGCCAGGTATCAGCCGGAGTAGCTCAGTGGTAAGAGCAGCAGTCTTGTATACTGTGATCTCGGGTTTGATTTCTGCCTCTGACTAATTTTTCACTCCAGTTGGGTTTATTGTATTTATTGTATGCATGTCTGTATAATATTTATATATACCTTTTATTAACTTAAGTGAGAATTTTGCAGATTGAAGAAGAAAATATATTATAGATAATGAAATCAGAGGCATTTAATCATCCGTTTTGACGTTGACTTTAGAGAAAGATTTTCAGACATTCACATTTACAATGCAACTAGGATTTGGTGTCTATCATTAATTCATGGAGACAGTAAGAAAAAAAATAATACTCAATGAACATATATGGGTATCCACACACCTTCAGAGTTGATTTTTAGAAATTTTTGAAATTTTACCTTTATACCAATTTTTATGATGACTTTTATGCTAAAATTTTTAAAAATATGTAAATATTTTAGCAGATAAACATAAATAATTTTTTTAAGTGA
>CAWVRF010001529.1:0-105221 GCA_963932465.1 Maratus speciosus | reverse complement strand
AAAAAATGAAAGAAAAATTACTATTTTCAACACTTAAGAGCCATAATTTTGATATTCAGACAAAAAAGTGATATTTTGATAGTTGTATTCTTTAATTGGCTTGATTTTTTTTATGTTGAAGTAGATCATGTTTAATGAATATTGTGCAATTTTGAAGCCCTGAAAAAATTTCCTGTTTCCTGTAGAAAATGTCAAAGTTCAAGATCATGAATCCCTTTTTTCATGAAAATTGAAATGCAGTAAGTTTGGATTTCTATATCTCTGGAAAGCAACAACATCGCAAAATACTTTTGTTATAAACTGTTAGTATAACACTACATGCTTAGCAAAATTTACTTGGTTCCATGAGGCATTGTTAATTTTCATTGTTATGTTGCCACAAAATGCAATCAAAATGACGTTTTTGTCCGTTTTCTGCACTTATTACCTTAGTTAAGCAATAGTACCCCAAAATTTTTCTTATAGAATATGAAAGTTTACTATTATATTAGGACAAGTAAAGTAATATAGAACTTTACCGGGATATCGATACTGTTAGCAGATATAATCTGTTAAATATTCAAAAGTTTCAAAATCTGCAACTTTTGAATTAGTCCTATCTCAAAACAGCATCACAGTTGAATTAAACAAAATATATCAGGTAGTAGTTGAACATATGTACAAAAACAAGGAAATGAAAAATAAGTGAGGTCTCATGCTATTTTCAGAAAAAAAATGACAAACGTTACAAAAAGGCAGTGTCAATATCAGGCTTTTTCCCTATAAGAAAATTATTTATCCCGTTTCTCTATGTTTTTCCCCTATGGGGAAATAGAACATCCCTTTTCTCTTTCTGAGTCAATCCATTTCAAATGGTCCAGAAAATCATTTATTCGTTGCTTGACAATTTTTAAAAAATCTGAAGTTTTTTGAACAACAACCCTAACCTGATGGAAGTTCAAAATGAGACTATTATTTTAATTTTATTAATTTTTGATTGTGCAGGGCGACCATCTTTGTTTCATCGTCTGCAGCAATTTTCTCACAAGAAGTGTTTACGGAATTGTAAATAATTCATCGTTTATTTATCCCATTCAAGTTCGGATTAAAGCAATTTGTACAGAATACATTGGGCTAAAAATTTGGTAATGGTGTAGATTCCGAAACTAACTGCTTATTGGTAAAATTTAAGCATAAAGTTTCAGTTTTTTCCTCAAAATTTGTTCGTTTACAAGAGGAAATTTTTCCAGCAAGGAAAACTGTCAACATGACATAATTTTTTTACAAATAGGCCGAAAGTACTTGTACTCACACGCCGAGTTCCACTTCTGAGACTTGCTTTCTCTTCGCTAAAAAAAATCCCAAATTTTTCAAAAATGACAAAAATCGCACATTTCAGGCTTTGATATCTCTGGTATGCACGAGATAAAAATCTGATTTTTTTTAATATATATAAGAGTATTGTATGGTAGTGTTATGCACAAGAAATTTCAGGATGGAGATTTGACTACAAGCTGAGATATGGCAAGGGCAACATGTCAAAACAATACTGCCAAACTATTGTTTTCTTGTAGTCACAGCCAAATATTTATCTCAGAGAGTCATTTAAATTTATGTTTTTGATTATCTTTAAATAATAGTAACAGAAAATAAAGCTCTTTGCAAAGTTTAGCAATTAATTAAAAAAATAATTATGCCTAAGGCCATACATTTTGTATGGTTTCAGTAATTTTTGTTGTAAGTAATTTTAGTAACTAAAAGAAACCTCAACACTTTTACATAAAGAAAAAAAAATATTTTTATACAAGACCTGAGACAAAAACAACATAGGGAAAAAGAAAAGCTGTTAATGTTTTCATACTTGTTGAGACATGATCAAACGTGTCAAAACACATTCTTGCTTGTTGGTTCTAAAACCACAATTTTGATCCTTCTCAAAATTTTATTTGTAGGAACCGAGTCTTGTCATCTCTTGATAACTTGATTGAAGATCTTGGCCCTGCTGGCTCATAGAAATATACTTTGAAATCACTATGTGCAAGTCTCATTAATAATTCCTAGTTTACTTCTTATGCAAAAACGTGATTTTTCTGTAGTATAAATTTTGAAAGGACTTTGGATATCTTTACTTTCTGAAAATTACTTGAAGCTGATGCATCGTAACATCGCATAATTTTACAGGAACGTACTTATGGCAGGAACAAGTTTCAGGGACTGGCAAGCAGCATTAAAATTGTGGTTTTTAAACCAACAAGCAGGAATGTGTTTTGACACGTTTGATCATGTCTCAACAAGTATGCCAACATTAACAGCTTTTCTCTTTCCCTATTCTGTATTTGTCTCAGATATATATATATCTGTATATATATATATATATAATTTCTGTGTTAACATAACTGTTTAATTCACCTTAATCTTATCGTGCTTTTGGATACCATGTGCGCGAGAATATTTTGAAAATCAACTGGGATTTTATTCGGTATGTTGTGTAATTTTTCTGTTTTTTATGCTATAAATTTAATATTTAAGTGGTTATATTGTTTTTTCCATTTCATGCCATTTGATATTGTTCTGTTTTCGTCTTGAAACTATTCTCTTGATCATATTGGTTGTTTGAGTACAGAAGAAAAAAAAATTAGCTTTTGGCTTTTTTTCTCACAGAAAACAACCGATTTGCTTATATCATTGAATTCTGTACTCTTGAAAACGTAATTCAATATATAAGTTTTTCAATCTTTTTCGGTATCCATGTTCTTTTATTCTTCCATATTAATTTCTTGTAATTAAGCATAAGAAACTTTATTTTGTACATGCAGTTCTATATTATAGGCTTGTGGTATCCATTTTTATTGTCATTTCATTCACAATATTGCTGTGTTCGATGATGGTCGGTAATGTTTAATTAATGATTATATTATATATATATATATATATATATATATTGGTATGTATATATTTGGTTTGGTTTTTGGATATTATATATATGTGTGTGTAAAAGTGCTGACGTTTCTTTTAGTTACTAAAATTAGAACAAAAATTACTGAAACCATAAAAAATGTAGTCCTTAGGCATAATTATTTTTTTAATTAATTGCAAAAGGCTATATTTTCTGTTACTATTATTTAAAGCTAATCTAAAAAATAAATTTAAATGATACTCTGAGATAAATACTTAGCTGTGACTATAAGTAAACAGTAGTTTGGCAGTATTTTTTTGACATGTTGCCCTTGCCATATCTCAGCTTGTAGTCAAATCTCCATCCTGAAATTTCTTGTGCATAACACTACCATACAATACTCTTATATATATAAAAAAAAATCAGATTTTTATCTCGTGCATACCAGAGATATCAAAGCCTGAAATGTGCGATTTTTGTCATTTTTGAAAAATTTGGGATTTTTTTTAGCGAAGAGAAAGCAAGTCTCAGAAGTGGAACTCGGCGTGTGAGTACAAGTACTTTCGGCCTATTTGTAAAAAAATTATGTCATGTTGACAGTTTTCCTTGCTGGAAAAATTTCCTCTTGTAAACGAACAAATTTTGAGAAAAAAACTGAAACTTTATGCTTAAATTTTACCAATAAGCAGTTAGTTTCGGAAACTACTCCATTACCAAATTTTTAGCCCAATGTATTCTGTAACAAATTGCTTTAATCCGCACTTGAATTGGATAAATAAACGATGAATTATTTACAATTCCGTAAACCCTTCTTGTGAAAAAATTGCTGCGGACGATGAAACAAAGATGGACGCCATGCACAAACAAAAATTAATAAAATTAAAATAATAGTCATTTTGAACTTCCATCACGTTAGGGTTGTTGTACAAAAAAATTCAGATTTTTTAAAAAGGGTCGAGCAACCAGTGCTGGACCACTTGAAATGGATTGACCCTTCTCCTTCTAGGGGAAAAGCTTGATTGATATTTACACCTAATTATTACCTGTCTAAATTACACTATATTTCATTGTACAAATCTATCCAACCACGCTACCACATAAAACTTGGTATAAATAATATACCGAATTAATTGTCATAAACAAGTGATCGTAAAAATAATCTTTAATTCTAGTGAAAGAGCAACGCGAATCATTACCCAAAATTAAATAAACATTCGCGTACTGAAGTTTAATTAACAAATTAATTAATTACAAATATAAAAGAAAAATGCTTGCGTTGTGAATTTTTACGAGGGCTCTTCCACCTATGAATTATGCTCAAACTTATCTAAAGGGAAAATGACACACATTAAATTTTTAACACTAAATGAATAACAGAGATTTAACTCTTGATTAAATAAATTTATTTACATTAAATTAAACATAAAAATATTTACATACACATAGATTTTACTAAAAGAATATAAGCAGAATTTGAGACTGCTTTGGATAGTTTTAGTTTATACATGAATTTTCAAACTCTAGCAAAATTACTTATCTTATTTTCTCATTTTAAATCATAATAAATATTATTATTCATTTTAATTACATTATTTAAAAACCTCATTTTTATTCGTTTGGATCCCACGTCACCACAATACCGTAATAATATCAATCTTAAAATATATTGATAATGAAATGATAGAAAATTAGAAGAGTACCTTGTTTTAGATGATTCAGTTGCATTCACACATCTGGACACCAGAGCAGTCGATGCGTACGACATTAGATTCCGAAATTTGACGAGACATCTACTCGAATTTTGCGGCATCAGGAATGGCTTTATGCAGCATCACCAGAAGGGATTTGGGCGGCATTCATTGGTTGGCGCTTAAGAGTAATCTCCTCAACCTAGGATCTATTATCCGTCTTGATTCGTAGCCCCACTAGTGCTATTAGGTTGTTTCATCTCTAAATATTTTTAATAGGCTGACTTATACAAAATTTTCTCTTCCAAAAATCATACAATGCAGATCAATTTTAAGATCCATTCCTTATTGGCTGTGGGATAATCTTGTAGGGTGCTTCGCTCGACCTATAAAATTCGAGTCAGCAACTGTCCCACGCATATGCTTATTTTAATTATGTCTCCTCCTTGTGTCAAAGGTGCAGACCCATAAAATCTAGGTGGTCCTTAGTCATAAAATCATTCTGACACTTTTATATTTTTACGATACCCTGTAATAAATCGTCTTTTCTTCTCGTAGTCATGTTACGACGTCAGTACGTCTAGCTAGCACTACTCTTTTGTTATCTCTTGAGATCCAAACTCATATACACGAAATCTTACATATATTTAAATATAAAACAATTGAAAAAATATGTATATTTAATATTTATAATTAAATCAATAATTTTTATAGGAATCTCCAGTCCTATATTATCCATATATATAATTATTACAATTGTAATTTCATAACTGTATTTTATAAAAATATATTTGTAAATCAGTATCATCAAATTACGCAAAATGTTCAGTTTTTTAACCGAAACGATGCGGGAACTGAATGTTGAATAGTGTTCCAGCACCCACTTATTTTTCGTTTCCATGTTTTTGTACATATGTTCAACTACTACCTGATATATTTTGCTTTTTTCAACTCTGATGCTGTTTTGAGATAGGACTAATTCAAAAGTTGCAGATTTTGAAACTTTTGAATATTTAACAGATTATATCTGCAAACAGCATTGATATCCCGGTAAATTTCTATATTACTTAGCTTGTCCTAATATAATAGTGAACTTTCATATTCTATAAGAAAAATTTTGGGGTACTATTGCTTAATTAAGTTAATAAGTGCAGAAAACGGACAAAAACGTCATTTTGATTGCATTTTGTGGCAACATAACAATAAAAATTAACATTGCCCCATGAAACCAAGTAAATTTTACTAAGCATGTAGTGTCATACTAACAGTTTATGACAAAAGAATTTTGGGATGTTGTTGCTTTCCAGAGATATAGCAATCCAAACATACACTGGCATTTCAATTTTCATGAAAAATGGGATTCATGGTCTTGAACTTTGACATTTTCTACAAGATACAGGAAATTTTTTCAGAGCTTCAATATTGCACATTATTCATTAAATATGATCTACTTCAACATAAAAAGAAATCAAGCAAAACAAAAAATGCAACTATCTCATTTTGTCTGATTTTCAAAATAATGGCTCTTAATACTTTAAAATGTACATTTAAAAAAAACAATTTTGGGAAGGATGAAAGATATAGGTATGTTATATTATTTCATATATTAAAAAAATTACTAGATGAAGAATTAATACTTATAGGGGGCTTCAAACTGTTAGACATTTGTTGAGCAGGAAATTGGCACAACTTACGCATTGGATTACAAAATAAATTTTGCATCTAGAATAAAAATTTTGATGTACTTCAGATTATAATTATTACCCCCTCTGAACCTAAATAAATTTGTAATTTAAAGCACCTTTATATTTTTAATACAAAGTTGTATTTAGCTAAAACAACATTTTAAAAATTTCAACAGTATAACCATCTAAAAAAAATACATTTTTTAACAACTAAAGGAAAATTTAGGTTCAGATTATGCAGATTATCATGAAACATATCTTTTGGAAATTTCATGAATAAATATCGAGAAGTGTTTAAGATATCCTACGCGTTATGCCAAGAAAAGTCATTTTAAGAAAAAATGGCTTCAAAGTTTCGGAAACGCTCTTTTAGCTCTCAGTGGGTATAATTCTAAAAACCATAACTTCTGTTCTAATAGAAATGTTAAGAAAATAATTATATCAAAATGTTAAGAAAAGATAGGTATCAAAAAATAAAATTTTGAAGATTTAAGAGTCCTTAAAGACTGTTAATTAGACTCCTTTACCATTTTTATATATCCATGCATATGATTGTAAAACAAATTCACAACCAAAATAACCTATTTATTTATTTATATTTATTCATTTATATTTTTATTAGTGGTTTACAACTGAAAATGCATTCACTACCTATGATTTGCCTTTGATTACGTAATTAACCTGATATCAATATTTATCAATAAACTAAAAACTAATAGCACAGTTTAAAACACACTTCCAGCAATTATTCCTCGTAGACAGTAATGTAAATGAGTTCTTTTGTGAGTCCCTGTAAATGAAGATAAATGCTATGCACACCATATTCTGTAGTACGCAGCTTGTCTACCTCAGAGATTTATATCAATTTCGAAAAGTTCGAAATTATGTAACACCATTTAAATACACTTCAAATGATTTTCTCCAACATATCATAACGTAACGCGGAATTATTTTGAATTTCCCTTTAAGGGTGTTCTTAACTGCTCTGCTCAACAAGCACAAAACGTTTTGACAAATTTACATATTCATTTTTCAACGGAAATATATAAAATTGGAAGGCCTGACTATGGACACGATTTGGAATCAAACTGAGATTTCGATTTTTTGATAAATAAATTACCTATTGAGTTATAAGCGATTTTGATTACGTGACAAACACGTTTTCTCCCCTTTCTTGGGTGCTTATTATTTTTGTCCGCGGAAATTCGGTTCAAACTGCCCCCTTTGACACTATTTTTTGAAAGATCTATTGCGTTTGCAAAAAAAAGGGGAAAAAAAATCAGCTCAATTACAAAGTTTCTGAACAACAACACCTGCTAGTTTCATGTATTTCCGAACAAAAATAAATTAAAACTTATGTCATAAAGCTGTCCGTTTGGATTTGAGAACAGGCTTAAATAAACTATAAATGATACACACTTCATTTTTAATAGGGAACATGCCATAGTAAAGCTTAATACATATATCAATCACACGGCAATCCGAGTATATTTACGAAAGTTAGAACACGTACAGACGGCTAGACAAACGCGTGTATGGATAATACGTGAGGAAAAAAAGCGTGCAAAAAGACGTCCGTCTGAATATCATCGTTACAAACATAGCATCTGAAAAATGTAAAAATGCTTTTTTAATAAAACATTTCTCACGAACTGGAAAAATATCGGCATAATGTTATTAAATCCAAAGCATTATAAAAACCTTGTTTTTTTTTTTTTTTTTTTTTTTTTTTTTTTGTATTTTAGGTAGCTTTCATTACAAAAAGCCAAAAGCTGCCGTCCGGAGGAAAGCAATTCCGGAAAATTTTGGTACATTTTCACTTATCATGATCCCCAAATCCCAAAACTACTCTGCATAGTCAAATGTGACTTATATATACTCGTATTTAATAAGTGATTTGGATGTAACTTACTCTGTGCATATACAGTCAAACCTCGTTAACACGAACACGCTTAACGCGAATTACTTTTAGCACGAACTGTTTCCGATTGCCCCGTCCAGTTGTATGTAATGTATTTAAGTTCGGATAACACGAACAAAAAAAGTTTCCCCTTGAGTATTCGCGTTAACGTGATTCGACTGTATAGTACTCACCAATGTCTCGACCGAGTTCATTGACCGGCTTCATCCGCCATCTTATTTCAAAATAGCTGCCATTTAATTTTTTTTTTAATTAATTAAAATGAGCTGCAAAAAAATGAGAAATTGAAAAAATTTTGGTACTTTTCGGTTAGCCGGGCGCCAGTGTTATATTTACATTCATATATACATATATATGCACATATATGTACATACGTATATATATGTACACGCACACACATAAATATATACAAACATATGTATACATATGTGTACATATATGTGCATATATATGTATATATGAATGTAAATATAACACTGGCGCCCGGCTAACTGAAAACTAACAAAAATTTTTTTCTTAAGGCTGTTCTCAACTGCTCTGTTCAACAAGCGCAAAACGTTTTGACACATTTACAAATTCATTTTTTAACGAAAAAATATAAAATTGGAAAGCCTGGTCGTTGAAGCGAGTTGGAATTGAACTGCGTTTTCCATTTTTTGATCAATCAATTACCTATTGAGCTATAAGCGATTTGGATCACGTTTCAAACACGTTTTTCGCCCTTTCTTGAGTGGTTATTCTTCTTTCGCGCGGAAATTCGGTTCAAAATTCCCACTTTGTCACTATTTTCTGAAAGATCTATTGAGTTAAAAAAAAAAAAAGAAGAAGAAACAGCTCGATGACATAGTTTCTGAACAACAAATCTGCTAGTTTCATGCATTTGCGAACAAAAATAAATTAAAACGTATGTCATAAAGTTACCCCTGAGAAAGAATGTTCTTTGCGATCCGATTAAAATCTATGCTTTTTCCTTCTGCAAACCGCAAGCCTCGATGAGATTTCAAAGGGTTGGTTGGTTGGTTGAGTTTATGACGGCCAATTATCAACACTAGGGATATAGGCCCTAAGGGGGGGGGGTGCCCTCCGTGGGGGTATTTCTAAGGGAACCTAACCCGTATTTACGCTTGAAAGTCCAAGGTTCGAAGAAAACCACGAAAACTCCGAACGATTAGGCCGATGGGCGTGATTGGGTTCGAACACAGCACCTCCCGTCTACAAGCTTCGAAAGCAGAACCTCTCGGCGAATGGTGGGACCAGATTTCAAAGGGAGCGTGTTGATTGAACAGTCGTGCACGACCCTCGCATCAGGATTGAATTTTAGTCAGCTTGTGGTTTTGAAGAAAGAAATACTTTTTTAATTGGGCCGCTTGGTGAGTTTTTAATTAACATCCCAGCTAATTGTAAGAAATTTAAAATTCTGACTCTCATGTGCATAGGGCTATCTTTGGGCTATCTTCACTAAAATTTTCATCATCGTACGTACCGTAGATTTTGCTAGCCATCGCAGACGCCCATACACACATAAGGCAAACACACAGAGCGAAACTTTCTTTTATTAGTATGTGCCGGTTGCGTGTACCGAACGCTAATGGCAGCTTGCCAATAAAAATATTGTACGAGATCAGAAAAATTGGCTAACTTCAACATATCTTACATGTCTTTCATGTTGACTTTAGACATTATACCTGAAGAATGAAGAGCAATTGGAGACAGTAAATGAGACGCAGATGTTAATCATTTAATTATTACTTTCTTCTATCTTCAATAGAAGAAAGTATTGTAATCGAAATCTTTTTCGACTTCCGGTTTTCGACGGATTTACACGTTTTAGGGGTCAGAGATTCCAAAAAACATGTTTATAAAAAATGTCTGTCTGTCTGTCCGTGTGTCCATGTGTCACCATTGTACCATCAAAAAGTATATGAAGTTATGCATAGAATTGAACCAAATTTTTTGTGTATGTTTTTGGCCATGGCAAGAAGGTCCTCCCTGAATTTGGAAAAATTCCGCTGGAAGGGGGCGCTGTAATAGCGATTTTTGTGCAATTTTCAATATTGTGCCATCGAAAAGTGTATAAAGTTATGCATAATTCTAATAAAAATACTAATAAAACAAATTAAAATGAAATATTGACATGAGATAGAAGAAAGTTTTGGGATTGGCACATCCATCAACTAGTTTTTGAATTCGCAACTGTTTATTTTATTTTTATTTTTTTTTTCATTGTGTGGGGCACTCAGTACGTCGTCCATAGCTTTAGAGATGAATTTAATTTAATTTAATTTATTATTTCAGAAAATTTAACACTGTAAATGTACGATTCAGTGAGAATGGCCCATTTAGAATTGGTCTGAGAAGAGCATAGCATCTTACACTTCAAAAACACTGTGTAAATAGTTAATAATAAGCGGATGAATAATTTTGTCCTCGTATAACATCAATTTTTACGATCCAAGAACACATAAATAAGCTAACATTCCAAAAGAGCTCAAATCCAAAAGGGCAACTTTCTGACATAAGTTTTAATTTATGTTTGTTCGGAAATGCATGAAACTAGCTGGTGCAGTTATTTAGAAACTATGTCATCGAGCTGTTTTTTCCATTTTTTTGCAAACGCAATAGATTTTTCAGAAAATAGTGTCAAAGTTGACGTTTTGAGCCGAGTTTCCGCGAAAACGGAGAAAAAGAACCCAAGAGCGGGCGAAAAACGTGTTTGTCACGTGATCAAAATCGCTTATAACTCAACAGATAATTGATGGATCCAAAAATGGAAAAACAGTTCAATTCAGAATCGCTTCCATGGCAGGCTTTCCAATTTTATATCTTTCCGTTAAAAAATGAATTTGTAAATGTGTCAAAACCTTTTGCACTAGTTGGACAGATCAGTTAAGAACAGTCGAACTCGGCTGTTCTCAAACCCAAAAGGGCAATTTTATGCCATAAGTTTTAATTTATTTTTGTTCGGAAATGCATGAAACAAGAGGGTGTTGTTGTACAGAAACCATGTTATCAAGCTGTTTTTTCTGGGGTTTTATTTTTTCTTTGCAAACGCAATAGATCTTTCAGAAAATAGTACCAAAGAGGGCGTTTTGAACCGAATTTCCGCGCGAAGAAAGAATAACCACTCAAGAAAAAGTGAAAAACGCGTTTGTCACGTGATCAAAATTGCTTATAACTCAATAGATAATTTATTTACCAAAAAATTGTCAACACAGTTTGATTCCAAATCGCTTCCATGGTCAGGCATTCCAATTTTATATCTTTCTGTTAAAAAAATGAATTTGTAAATGTGTCAAAACGTTTTGCGCTTGTTGAGCAGAGCAGTTAAGAACAGCCTTAAAGATGAATTTAATTTAATTTAATTTATTATTTCTGAAAATTTAGCATTGAAAATGTAGGATTCAGTAAGAATAGCCCATTTAAAATTGGTATGAGAAGATCATAGCACCTTACACTTCTAAAAAACATATATATAGTTAATAATAAACGGGTGAACAATTTTGTCCTCGTATAACACCAGCTTCTACAATGAAAGAACACATATAGTCCAGGCAATAGGGAATTATACATAGCAAAATTAATGGTATAGTTCTGGAAATTGGCTTACTTTATGTTTTTTGGGTCGCTGAATCCGAATTTATAACTTCCCACCAAAATTTCTCACGGAAACCCCCCAAATTTTGGTAAAAAGCCCCCCAAAAAAAGTTTTTATTAAAAAAATCAATCTTTTTATTGTTTTAGGGAAAAAGTATCTAAAAATTCAGAAAGTAGACAAAATTTGCAACAAATTAGATATATGACATTATGACTTAGGATGAAGGGGAAGGGGGGATCTGCCTCGGAACATGCGCGCGGTGCTGCGTGGACTAAGTTGCATAATTCCACTTAGCCACTCACACGTTTACATTCGCCCTCCCATCTCCCCTCCGAACTTTCCTTATAAGGTTTACTTTAAGTTTTTTGGGTCGCTGAATCCGAATTTTTAACTTACCCCAAAAATTCTCCCCCCGAAAACCCACCAAAATAGTTGTTATTAACTTAAATTTCTTCTTGTTTTAGGGGAAAAGCATTACGAAATTCAGAAACTAGACAAAATTTGCAACAAATAGGATACATGACATTATGACGTAGGATAAACGGGAAGAGAGGGGGCTGCCTTGGAACATTCCCCGCGCGCTTTTCCCAAAAACCAATTTTTTTCAAAAAATCAATTTTTGGGGGGGTTGCCGGGTGAAATTTTGGTGGGAAGTTACAAATTCGGATTCAGCGACCCAAAAAACATAGAGTCGAAATCCAGAACTAGTATTAATTTTTCCAGGTAAAATCCCCTATTGCCTGGACTTGATAATATAGTGCACGTAGCGCCGCAGTGCATGTTCAGAGGCAGCCCTCCCCCTCCCCGTTCATCCTACGTCATAATGTCATATATCCTACTTATTGCAAATTTTGTCTTCTGAATTTCGTAATGCTTTTCCCCTAAAACAATAAAAAATTTAAGTTAAAAACAACTATTTGGGGGGGGGTTCCGGGGGGGGGTGGAATTTTTGGGCGAAGTTAAAAATTCGGATTCAGCGACCCAAAAAACTTAAAGTAAACTTTATAGAGAAAGTTCGGAGGGGAGGTGGGAGGGCGAATGTAAACGTGTGTGTGGCTAAGTGGAATTATGCAACTTAATCCACGCAGCACCGCGCGCATGTTCCGAGGCAGATCTCCCCTTCCCTTGATCCTAAGTTATAATGTCATATGTCTAATTTGTTACAAAGTTTGTCTACTTTCTGAATTTCTAGATACTTTTTCCTAAAACAATAAAAAAATTGATTTTTTTAATAAAAACCTTTTTGGGGGGCATTTTACCGAAATTTGGGGCGTTGCCGGGGGGGAATTTTGGTGGGAAGTTAAAAATTCGGTTTCAGCGACCCAAAAAACATATAGTAAGCCTTTTTCCAGAACTACCATGAATTTTGCTAGGTAGAGCCTACGGGTAGAGGTACGGTCTCTATTGCCTGGACTAATAAATAAGCTAAGATTCCAAAAGAGCTTTAAGGCTGTTCTCAAATCCAAAAGGGCAACTTTATGACATAGATTTTAATTTATTTTTGTTTGGAAATGCATGAAATTAGCAGGTGTTGTTGTTTAGAAACTGTGTCATTGAGCTGTTTTTTCCGTTTTTTTGCAAACGCAATAGATCTTTAAGAAAATAGTGTCATAGTGCGCGTTTTGAACCGAATTTCCGCTCGAAGCAAGAACAGCCACTCAAGAAAGGTTGAAAAACGAGTTTGCCATTTGCTCAAAATCGCTTATAATTCAATAGATAATTAATTTATTGATCAAAAAATGGAAAACACAGTTCGATTCCAATTCGCTTCCATGGCCAGGCTTTCCAGTTTTATATCTTTCCGTTGAAAAATGAATTTGTAAATGTGTCAAAACTTTTTGCGTTTGTTGAGCAGAGCAATTAAGAACAGCCTTAAGAATTGGGAGGGGGGGGGGGTCGACTTATACACGAGTATATACGGTAATAATAAACGGATGAATAATTTTGTCCTCTTATAACACCAGCTTCTACTATACAAGAACATATAAATAAAATAAGCTAACATTTCAAAAGGGCTTTAACTGAAACATATTGCAGCAGTCCAAATACTTTCTCTACTCGTTAAACCAATCCTTGTGTTATTCGATATCCCTGAAAAATCTCCTTGTTTTTTTGGTTAAAAAAAAAAAAAAATCTTCTTGTCATCTGCAGCGGCGCATCAGTCCCCATTTAAAGCCATCCGTTCTCCTTTCTAGTTTCATAAGTCATACCGAGAATGTTTTTTCCATTCGGGCCACCCCTCATGTTTTTCTACAACTTGGTTCATAAAAAAGAGGTGAAAAATATTCGACACTTACTGATCATTTATCATAGGATTTTCGGGAATTAGAAGTGTTGTCAGGGCAAACTGGCAAACCGTAAATGTTTTAGCAGATGCCAGTTGTCAAAATTGTTGCAAAAAGGGGAAGGAAAAAATGGCAGTATAAAAAAAAAGAAAGGGAAAATCTACCATTACACATTGATGATAGTATTTCAAAAGCTCACATATGTTGCATTATTTTACATTGCTTATATTTGTTTCTGATTTATAATCTTATTTGGAATCACCCAATATTTCGTTTGGATATAATTTTTATAACAGAAATTATCATATAATACAATATTGTATAGTTTACATATATGGGGCATTCTCACAATCTTTTGACTTTCGGAAATAAAAATCTGGTGAAATTCAACTTACTAAAATAATATTTTAAACTTATAGATGAAAGCCTTAATGATTCAAAATAAAGAAAAAATGGTCAGCAGCGAATTTTTTTTTTTTTTTTTTGTTTTTTTTAAATTTAACTGAGGTTTAAGTTAAACTTGCGAGTTTAATTTTCCTTACCATTCTACTACTATAACTTTTTATTTTCTTCTAAATTTTTACTTATAATGAATTTGCTTAATAACCACAGGACATTCAAATTAGAAATAATAACAATGTAGTATTTTTAGTGCAAAATTTTGGTATATGATTGTCTTAAAGGGGTGTTAAAGAAGGGCGGTAACGAGAAAAAAAAAGAGACAGTATAGGAAAAAAGGGACGGTAAAGAAAAAAAAAAAGGATGGGACGGTGAGGGAAATTACCACCTATTTTTAAGCAAATCATGTTAAGACTAAGTGATAGCCACAATATTGATTGATTTTTAGAAACAGTTATTTACATTGGATTAAATAAATAAAAAATATAATTTACTTCGAAAAATGCAGGAATAAATCTTGAGGATGGTAAGACTATCAATAAAGCCCCGATGCTTGACATTGATATTTAAATGCTGATTTAAATTCCGCAGTAAATTTCCCGTCAAAGAATTTTAGACATTTTTTTTCTAGCATACTTCTGCATGAGAAAAAACTTGAAAAAATTCTGTGGCTGCATCTGAAGTGATTTTCTATATAAGTTTAGCAAGAGGGATGGTAAGGAATCTAAAACCCAGGGACACAGTTCAAAAAATAATATCAACCGCAAAGATGTGTGCAGGTTAATTTTTTGCTGCATATTTATATGAAACAATTGTCCCAGTTTCGGAAAAAATTACATCGAATTACTTTTATTGAAACAATTTTATACAGACAGCTCCAAACTTAAAAATCAACATCAGGGATACGGGACGGTATAGTTTTCCTGGAAATTGGACCCCCAACATCATCCAAAGCTTATTTATCTCGTTAATATTGTTATGCAATCATGCAATGGGATGTTCCCCAGTATATGAAATAAAAAAAAAAACACAAGAATATGTACTAAAATAAAAATTATTAATCAGGGACATAAAAGTCAAAAGATTCTGAGAATGCCCCATATGCATACATATTTATATGCATGATATACGGTCAATTTGATTAATCGATTATTATTAATAATTACCAAATAATATCCAAATAAACCGGTTAATATGATTAATTTATGAGAACTTATCAAATTAACCAGTTATTATTAATAATGACCCATCAAGTTCGGTCAATATAATAAATTTCATCTCGTTTAGCTTGAGATTTTCAATACATATGTGTATATTTATTCCGTGTCAGCGGCTCACTATTGTGCAGTCATGTAATAGCTTTTGTGAACGCGCAAGTTTGGTTTTGTACGTTGGCAACAACTTGCGATATCACTTGATTGTTTATTTTAGATGCAGGCGGCCGCATCTTCCGGGACGCTCCACTAATATTTATTTTTCGCCGCAGTTACGATTTTTTTTTTTTGGGGGGGGGGGAGGTTATTGCGTGCCAAGAAGTATCAATTAGATGTAATTTTTGTTGGGAGTTTGAAACTTATTCAGTTAAGAGCGTTAAAAACAAAAAAAGTCGAAGAAGTTGCTTAGCACCTAATGGATGTGTTCACAATGGAGCACCGTGCGTTTTACAAAGTGATAATGGCCAAGAATTTGCTAATAAAATTATTGAAGAAGTTTGTGGAATGTGGAATCCACTCAAAATTTTTCATCGAAAACTAAGACACAGTCAATCGCAAGTGGTGTGGTTACTTACAACCACTGCCATATTTTTATTTAACTTGATTTCTGCCATATTTTTATTTAACTTGATTTAGAAAATATTTTATTAATCTTTATTCATTTAATTTTAAAATTCGCATTCTAAAATGATTTTATTTTCTTCCTTTCAAATCTTCCCCTGCAAGTTTTTCTTTCTTACGTAACATTTCGTTTCATTTTAAAATGATAAACATAATTTTGAAATCTGTACTTCCGGCAAAAGAATTCTCTGGAACATTCCCCAGGCTTCTAAATGTTAGGTAATTTCCTCTTTGTAGCCCCGCCACTAGCCAATCATATTCAAATCAGTTTAATACGTAATTTCAAAAATTGTAACACTTTAGTACTATTTGGCATCGTATCTTAACGAAATCTATAAAATTTCCTCTAATTTAAGCAGTTTTTATATGGTTTAGCATTGCAATTTATGCCAACGCAAGACTCTTGTATGTTTGTTCCTGCCAAATTGGCGAATCTCAATTATTACAGCAACCCTTTTCCCTTCTTCTACGCAGACTAGCGTCTCGGTGTAGCTCCGCTCCCTATGGTGATTTTTCTCCTACCTCTTGGCTGAGGAATTGGCGCTAGTTATTTTTGAGGATGCAGTATTTCAGACGAAGCACAAGCGCTCGCTTGCGCTGTCGTTGAAAAGTCTGTTTAGGTTAAATGTTGTTGGTTTTTTGAGCGGCGATGGCGGATAATGCAGCGATAATTTCATACTCACAAATTTTCACTACTACAATTCTACACATTCTACTATTTCTATAATACAATTCTACTCTCATTATTTATTTATCAATCAGTTGATTGTGTTAAAAATAGTTAAAATGCTATTATTTAATCTTCCGTAATTTTTTTTAAAACAGGGCAAATTAGCATGTTTTTAGATAAACAGCAAAAACAATTGTATGCGGCATGATCTTTGTAGGTTGGAACGTAGGATTTTAATTTCTTGTGCATTATTAAACACTCGAAAAATTCTTTCCTAAAATTTTCTCAAAATATTATGTGAACCGTGGTACCTAAAAATAAAAATTCAATAAAATCGCATATTTCTTCTATTAAGGTACAGTAAACACTTCTCAAAAATGATACCATTTTTTTAAGCTCTTGGATATTAACCCCCTCCCCCCCCCCCTAAAAAAATGCAATTTTATTCTTTAGATTGACATTGATACCTGAATTTTGCAGGCAGGTACATTTTGAATAGTAATCCTGTTTAAGTGTTACTTTATTGAAAACTTTAAGAGAAGATAATCTACTCCCCCCCCCCCCCCTCCTTGATTTAAAAGAAAAAAAGTTTTGGTGGTATGACTTCGAATAATAAAAGGTATTTTAAATTTTGTATGCAGGTAAATCCTTAATAGTATATATGCTAAGAAAATTTGAAGGGTCATAAACAAAAATGTTACTTTTTTTATCAGGGGAGGGGAGGGGGAAAACATTCTTTGGACCCCACTCATTAAAATTTCAATTGGAGTATTTTCGCATCACTATTAAGGTTATATGTTCATTCAAAATTTCTAGTGTCTATGACTGTTTTAATTCTGAAACAAAAGTATATATATTTTTTTAGAGTTTTCAAATTTAAGTATGATTCTATTCAGAATGTGCCTGCCTACAAAATGCAAGTATTTATGACAATTAGAAGACACATTATCAAAAATGTTATTTTTCCGTGATGGGTGGGGGGGGGGGGTGAGGGAGGCAAAACCCTTTGGAATCCACAAGTTGAAATTTCCGAAATCGGAATATATAATAAGCATCATCACTATTCAGGTTCAATCTGTGTTCAAAATTTTTAGTAAATTGTTTTCGATATAACATTGATGCTTCGTGAAACTAGCAACACTTCGCCAAACTAGCAATACTTCGCCAAATCTAGCTTCGATTGGACTTAGTTGAATCCAGTCACTACGATCTCCATAGGGAGCGGAGCTACACCGAGACGCTAGTTCTACGCAGAGCTTGTGCGTTTCTCATTAGAGTTCTGACAACAAGCGCAGAATGAGTTGCGGCCTTCCCTTCTGCAAAATAAACGGATCTTGTGCGCGCAGCGAAAATGGTAAAAGTGAAAGAATATTTTTTTAAGATTGTGTGATCGGCTGCGTAATTTCTTCTGTTTTGCGGCGAGATTTTGATCAGTTCCTCTAACGGATATGCAACGATGATTCTTTAGTAATAATTAGTGGGTATAATCCTACTGATGGCTGTATGGCATGAGTTACTATTATTTTTCATTCAACTGGTGCTTGCGTTAGAAGTTGTTGAATTCGATGCTAAAACTCATCTAAAATGCCTTGTCTTTTTAGACATGTGCCTCCACACTCCCCAGGCGAAGAAATTATTATATTTTCTCTAATAATAGCTTATAATAAACATCGATTGTTTAGTACTCATCGTAAAAAAAGTGCCTCTAATGATTAAGAAATGTCCTCTTCAAAATATGTCTTTTTTTTTTTTTTTCAAGAGAATTTCTTCATAAATAAAGATTTTTTCGATGATGATTTTCGTCAGAGCATTTATTTTCTCTAATGCGTCCACCACTGTTTTTTTGTTCCAGGTCATTAAAGCTAATGCTTTTGCCTTTATTTTTTTGTTCTTGATTATCAAATATATGAGAATTAAATACTGAATTATTTTATTAATGACTGTCATGTCAGAGTGGCCTTTTGTGGCCACAGCACAATGTAACAAACACTATACTCTACATATTGATCACGAGAAATAATTCTTGAATTATTAATAGTATTTCAGTGTTTAAAATAACTATACGATATTATTCTTTTACCTTTTATCATCCAACCATCACAGCAAGCCTCAGTTGAAAGAGCAAACCAAGACATTGAAAAGATGTTATCCATTTGGCTTGAAGCAAACAGTACAAAAATGTGGTCAGAAGGAATACAATTCATTCAATTTATGAAAAATACAGCACATCACTCTGAAATAGATCTCAGTCGATATGAAGTTTTATTTGGCTATAAAACGAATGTAGGTTTAATAACCTATTTGCCAATCGACATCGACACTTTGTCAAGAGTTATACTAGTGAAGAAGGTCTTGTTGTATAAGAAATCCATCTAAAAATCGTATCTATAACTTCAGACAGCAAAATCAACCAAGGACGAGGATATAGGCACAATGAATGATGACAATATGCACGTGGAAATGGAGAGGGAACTGTTCCAGGTTTAATCAAAAACAGTAATAAAAGTTAAACGGCAATTAAAGGAGAACAACATAATTTTAAAATAGAAAAGAGAAAAAAGAAGTTTCGGTGATGTTGAAATGGAATCACTGGATGAAGTTTCGAAAAATATTGCAGCAGCTCGACGCTCAGATAAACAGACAACTAAATAAACAAGCGGAAAAAATATTATGGCTTTCGAAGTTAAAATTCCCAAGTGCAAATGTAGGAGAAACAGTTTGAATTACAGTTCACCATGTAAAGAATATTTCAAGATCCGACTGCCACATAGACATGATCAAATTACTCACCCGCGAGAAAAGTAACACATCTCGCAAAAATTCATTTTGCGTTTTATTCCACAAATAAGTCTGTCATAGGTGTGTCTTGCTATACAAAAAGTTTCATGTGTAGTTATACGGAAAATCACTTTATTACGCTATTTGTCCCTTCGTGACCACAGAAGAGGAGTGGATTTTGTGGAGAGGTAAATTTATCCAACCCTCCAAGCAGTGTTCTCGCTGGCTTTTGACCAACATGAGCGATTTGGCGAATAAGAAATAAAAAAACAGTAGCCAAATGAAAATAAATATTAGCAAAATAGATTCAGAGTGAAACACTGAAAAATTTATCTTTAACCCCTTATTGTATCCATTTTTTGAATAGGTTCTAAAATAACCTAGTTTCTTTGTCATTACTCAATAAATAGAAATTCAACTATCCGCTGCAGAAACTATTAAAAATAAATACATTCTAAATGCCTCTTAGATGTGTAAATGTTTCTGACATTCTTTTAGCAGTCTGAATAAAAGTTAAAAACAGCTATCTTTGATTTAACGTTGTGAAAACATACACTAAAAATTGCTATGAGATTTGGACCGATAGAAAAAATTGACCAGCCAATGATACTTTTACTTTACGTACAACTAATAAATAGTATGGTTAATTTCAACACCACATCCCAGCAAAACTTTTCAATATTTGACACTTGTTGCGAGTAATTTTGTTTATATTTTTACCAGAGCGACGCCGGCGCATAGACAGTGATTAACTGACAAAAACCTATCGCATAATCCTTCCTGTGTCTTTGGCTGTTGCTAAACTGAATTGATATCGAGTCTGTATCGTATCTCTGTAAAGAGAGCAATGTAAATGGCACCGTACGATTGAACATGTAAAGCTACATCAGTCGTTCGCGGATAAGTCTCGAGTGTATTGGCATACACACAAACAGAGCAGAAATTGAACACTCGCAATTTGGCGAGTCTGATTGTTAGTTTATTCGCCAAATGGAACATTTTGTCGCGATTTGGCGCAATGGCGAGCGGCAGCGAGAACCCTGCCTCCAAGCCTCATCATATGCCTTTATTCTTAGGTGTTTTATACTTTTATGCACGTTTTTACTCCTGAATACAGAGCTAAGGGCTATAATTTCATGCCAAAAAAAAAAAAAAAAAAAAAAAAAAGGCATGCTTCTTTTTTTTTTTTTTTTTTCCTTTTCTGTAAAATTTACTTTTGTCGAGATGTGTCACTTTTCTTGAGGTGAGCGAAATAATCATTTTACTAACGAGTACTAACAAGTAGTCGGCATTTCTCCTGCCGAGTTGTTTCTGATTATGTAATAAAGTTTGAAAGTACCGAATTCGACTGCTTCATTCTGAAGTTCGCCTATGTTCTTATTGGCATAATCACCCAGGCTATGCCTGTGCGCCAGTAATCGGAAAGCCAGACGATTTCGCCAGCTGCCTTTTTTAGCTCCAATGTGTCAGTTTACCACATACATATTTATATGTATGTACAGTTCAATACAACAATGTAATAATTCGAATTATGAGCGCAACAAAAAAAAACTGAAAAAAATTTAATAAATACTCGATTCTGAAAAATAATGTGTCAAACACATTCCCTATAAGTTTAATACAAATTACTTGCGGCTGTTCTTAACTGCTCTCCTCCACAAGCGCAAAAAGTTTTGACACATTTACAAATTCATTTTTTAACAGAAAGATATAAAATTGGATAGCCTGACCATGGAAACGATTTGCAATCGAACTGTGTTTTCCATTTTTTGAAAAATCAATTACCTATCGAGTTATAAGCGGTTTTGATCGCGTGACAAACACGTTTTTCAACCTTTCTTGAGTGCTAATTCTTCTTTCGAGCGGAAATTCGGTTCAAAACACCCACTTTGACACTACTTTCTAAAAGATTTATTGCGTTTGCAAAAAAAAAAAAAAAACCAGCTCGATTACATAGTTTCTGAACAACAACATCTGCTAGTTTCATGCATTTCCGATCGAAAATAAATTAAAACTTACGTCAGAAAGTTGCCCTTTTAGAGTTGAGAACAAACAGCCTTAAATTAAAGAATATATGCAAAAATAACACTTTAGAAATTATCTGAGAAAAGCGTAATTATAGGATTGGCTTCAAAATCGCCCGTAGAAGACAATTTATTATAATTTTTCTGTGTGGTTTCTAACAAAAATAATATTGTGATTAGAATTTTTTTTTTCAAAAATAACTACCAAGTACCCACAAAAAATAACATATTGAAACTACGAGATTGATCCACAAAGCAAAGACCGTTTGGCAGAAAAAATTTTAAAAACGTCACTTACGTAGGGAATTTTTTTTCTTTTTCTTTTAAGAATTGTTTGTTTTAACGTTTTTACAACCAAATAAACGTTACTTTTTGTATCACCCTCGTATGTCTGGAAAAGTTCATTACAATAACAAATTCTATTACGATATGTCAAAAATCGCTTCTTTGCGCACCGATTCCTTTCGCTGGAAAACTAGATTTACAGGCACAGAAATCACGTATTATTGCATGATCTTCGTTTCGACATCAACATAACTTTCGTGAGAAGCTTCCCTATCTGATCGGAACTAAATTTGGTAACAGAGTTTTTTGGAGAGGAAATTTCGAGAAATCAAGAGCTGCTGCTACGAGGGTAATAATAATAATAATAATAATAATAATAATAGCAACAACAACAACCATAATAATAATAATAATAGCAAAAACAGCAACAGTAATAATAAATCAAGAAATCAAGAGCTGCTGCTAAGAAGATAATAATAATAATAATAATAATAATAATAATAATAATAATAATAATAGCAATAATAATAATAATAATAATAATAATAGCAAAAACAACAACAACAATAATAATAGCAAAAACAACAACAACAACTACTACTACTACAATAATAATAATAGCAATAATAATAATAATAATATTAATAATAACAGCAATAATGATAATAATAGAAAAAACAACAACAACAATAATAATAATGATAATAATAATAATAATAATAGCAATAATGATAATAATAGAAAAAACAACAACAACGATAATAATAATAATGATAATAATAATAATAATAATAATAGCAAAAACAACTACAACCACAACAATAATGATAATAAATACGCGTGAAGTAAAATTTGCGACATTTTTGCATGAATTCTGTTTACTATATTAGAAATTATGCTAGAAAAATGCACTTTTCGTGTGTGTGTATGTGGTTGGAAATTGGTAAAAGGCATTTTTAACACTGAATTAGGTTTGTCTGTCTGTCTACGGTCTGACCGTACTCTAAGTCGCGTAAATAGAATTAGATTGATCAAATTGATATATGGTTTACTATATGTCATGTTCGGTATTGAAAATGAAATGTGTAGCATTTACGGTTCATTTACAGAGACACTCAAAAAAATTCTGTACATTACGGATTATGGAGGGAAATCTTTTGCAGTGTATTTTAATCATATTACATTCTTTTAAGCATATTGAAATTTATATGTATTACTTAAGTGTACTTACAAGGCGCTTACAGTAGAATAGGGTATGCATAGAATTTATCGTTTATTTACAGGGACACATAAAAAATTTGGCTACAGTAATTGGCGGAAGTGCGTTTTCAGTTGCTGTACGCGTTTTTAAATTTTACTATTTTCCTGCATATTACTTGGTGTGTATAAATTCTGCAGATCAGATACAAACTAAACAATAGTTCTCAAATATACATTTCCAATTATTAACGGAAATTTCTGAATGGAAATTTTCATCTAAGTGCTATGCGTTTAACTGAACTAACTTTCAACATACTATATACAAATCTATATATCATATACAGGACTGCACAAATAATTCGGATATTTTTCTGACTATTGACGTTAATTCCAGAAATTGGGTTTACATCTCTTTTATGTGTTTTTCAAAGTGTTAATACATCATGTTTCATTTTAATAAACTATGAAGTTTTGTTACAGTATCCCGAATGTGTTGGAAAGTGTTTCATATTATATGCTGGACGCTCACTATTTGTTCTTTTTTTACTTATTTTTACTTTTGAAAATTTCAATTTATATATTTTTAAATTAAAATTAAGTAAACTATTTTCTAACTTTATTTATTTATTCATTTATAAACAAATAAACAGGTTTAATACTGAAACACAAATGAATCTTTTTTGACAAGCTTTGTAATGCGAACAAGTAAATGGTATTACAGTCGGACCTCGTTATCCCGACACCCGGTTTTCACGTCACTCCGCTTATCACGTCAGTTATTCAAAGTCCCGATTTTCTGTATATGATTTTAATGTAAATAAACTCCGGATTTTACGTCGTTGAATAATTTTCAACTCCGGATATCCCGACGGTTTAGGAAAATTGCCCAGTTTTCATAATCTATCTCATAAGCACGGAAATTAAACGATAAGAAATATCTTATCCAAACTTTTCACAAAAGTGTCTAAAATACCATTGAGTTAAATGAGAAATTTTACTTCAATCCTTTATCTGAATAAATAAACCCACACATTATGTTTGACCCACTTAAGCTCCAGATAGACGTATTAGTCTACTCGCGGTGTTTTTGTTCTGGTCAGGCGGCGCTTTCTTGTGGTTATAAGGCGTTTTTCATCCGACTAAAACCGAAGCATTGCACCTTGCACTGAAACGATCAGAAATTATCTAACATCCTTTTCTGAAACAACGAATATTGATTATAATTTATTGTATAATATTGAAAAAAGAATTGTAGGAAGCACATCTAGGGATAAGCAAACCTTAATTCATCAATATTTCATGTAACAATAAAGTCTTCATAAATGTGATTTTTATTCTTTTCAGTTTTGTTTTTGTGTTTATTTGTTTAATAATAATGGTTTATTGCTTAAAATTGCAAGAACAGTTATGAATTTAAAAAGTCTTTCCGGCCAGTGCCGGGAGGAAGAGATAGCTTTCATATTCCTTATTTTAAAAAAGCCAACTTATATTATTCAAACACACGAAGCTCAATTTAGTGGAAACCGAATATAGGAGACTCAATACTAATTTTTATCAATACTAAATCATTATGAATCAGAATTTCGCGAAATTAGTCAGCTTTATCCAAGCTGCTTTTATTTAAAGTAACTTATATTTGACTGCCAAATTCGGCGATTTCTTAAAGTGCCTGCCTTTTTAAGACAACATGGTGGATGAGGCTAACCAGTGAACTTGGTCGAGACCTTAGTAATTGCTGTGCACATGCTCACTCACATCGGAATCGATTGATATATACGAGTGCTGTCGCAGCAAAAAATCAGATTTTTGAAAATGTCACCCACATTAGATATTGAAATTGCTATATCTGAGCCATTTTTTAAGATAAAGACAAACAAAAAATGCTCCTGAATCCTTATATAAAGTTCAAATACTTAAGAAAGAAACCTTTTTCAATTTCTAATTTTTTTGCACAACACTTTAAATATAATTTTTTTTTAATTTAATGGCCGCCATTTTGAAACAAGATGGCTGATGAAGCTGGCCAGATATTGGCCTTGGTCGAGATATTGATGTATACTATCCACATGCCTTCTTACATCGAAATAGGCGAATACGTATGTTATCAAGTGACAAATACAAGATCGTTTCAAAATGTTAGCCATGCTAGAAATTCAAAGTGCTATAATTCAACCATTTTTTAAGATATAAACAAAAGAACAAATTTTCATAAACAAAAGCTGCTCCGGAATCTTTGTATCAAGGTCAAACACATAAAAAAAATCTTTTTCATTTTCCAATTTTTAATACCTCATTTTAAATTTTAAATTTATTTATTTTTTTAAATGGCAACCCTTTTGAAACAACATGGCGAATGAAGCTGGCCAACGAACTCGGTCGAGACATTGGTATGTACTATGTACAGACCAAGTTACATCCAAATCGGTTCATAAATACGCCTGTTATCGCGTGACAAAAATCAGGTCGTTTTAAAATGTCAGCCACAATATAAATTCAAAATGCTATAACTCAAACATTTTAGGTAGCTTTCTTTACAAAAAAGCTACCTATTGCAGCCGTTCGGAGGAAAGCGATTTCAAAAAATTTTGGTATATTTTCATCGATCATGACCCCCAGACCCCGAAACCACCCTCCGTTCACCCTCATATATATATATATATATATATATATATATATATATATATATATATATATATATATATCTGACCTATGTCACACTGTAACTCCCGTAATTATGAACCGATTTCGATGTAATTCGGTGTGTACATAGTACATACCAATGTCTCGACCGAGTTCGTTGGCCAGCTTCATCCGACGTTTTGTTTCAAAATGGCGGCCATTTAAAATTAAAAAAAAAAATTAAAACTTGAAATGTGGTACCAAAAATTTAAAAATGGAAAAATATTTTTTTCTTATGTATTTGATCTTTATACAAAGATTCCGGAGCAGTTTTTGTTTCGTCTATATCTTAAAAAATGGCTGAGTTATAGCATTTTGAATTTCTAGCGTGGCTGACATTTTGAAACGTCCTGAATTTTGTCACGCGATAAAAGGCGTATTTATGAACCGATTTGGATGTAATTCGGTGTGTACATAGTACATACCTATCTCTTGACCGAGTTCGTTGGCCAGCTTCATCCGCCATTTTTTTTCAAAATCGCGGTCATTTAAAAAATTTTAAAAAATTTAAAATTTGAAATGTGGTACCAAAAAATTGAAAATGGAAAAATATTTTTTTCTTATGTATTTGACCTTTATACAAAGATTTCGGATCAGTTTTTGTTTCGTCTATATTTTAAAAAATGGCTGAGTTATAGCATTTTGAATTTCTAGCGTGGCTGACATTTTGAAACGTCCTGAATTTTGTCACGCAATAAAAGGCGTATTTATGAACCGATTTGAATGTAACTTCGTTTATACTTAGTACATACCAATGTCTCGACCGGGTTCGTTGGCCAGCTTCACCCGCCATCTTGTTTAAAAATGGCGGCCATTTAAATTTTTAAGAAAAATTTAAATTTGAAATGTGGTACCAAAAATTGAAAATTGAAAAAATATTTTCTTCTTATATGTTTTACCTTGATAAAAAGATTCGGGAGCAGTTTTTGTTTCGTCTATATCTTAAGAAATGGCTGAGTTATAGCATTTTGAATTTCTAGCGTGGCTGACATTTTGAAACGTCCTGATTTTTCTCACGTAATAACAGGCGTATTTATGAACCGACTTGGATGTACCTTGGTGTGTACATAGTACATACAAATATCTCGACCGAGTTCGTTGGCCAGCTTCATCCGCCATCTTGTTTCAAAATGGCGGCCATTTAAAAAAAATAAAAAATAAAAAAATTTAAATGAGATACCAAAAAATTGGAAAATGAAAAAGATTTTTTTGGTATGTGTTTGACCTTAATACAAAGATTCCGGAACAGTTTTTCTTTCGTCTATATCTAAAAAAAATGGCTGAGTAATAGCATTTTGAATTTCTCTTGTGGCTGACATTTTAAAACGACCTGATTTTTGTCACGCGATAACAGGCGTATTTATGAACCTATTTGGATGTAACTTGGTCTGTACATAGTACATACCAATGTCTCGACCGAGTTCGTTGGCCAGCTTCATTCGCCATCTTGTTTCAAAAGGGTTGCCATTTAAAGAAAATTAAATTTAAAATTCAAAATGAGGTATTAAAAAATTGGAAAATGAATAAGATTTTTTTTATGTGTTTGGCCTTGATACAAAGATTCCGGAGCAGTTTTTGTTTCTGAAAATTTGTTCTTTTGTTGATATCTTAAAAAATGGTTGATTTATAGCACTTTGAATTTCTAGCATGGCTAACATTTTGAAACGATCTCGTATTTGTCACGCGATAACACACGTATTCGCCTATTTCGATGTAAGAAGGCATGTGGATAGTATACATCAACACCTCGACCAAGTTCGCTGGCCAGATTCATCAGCTATCTTGTTTCAAAATGGCGGACATTAAATTAAAATATATATATATATATTTAAAGTGAGGTGCAAAAAAATTAGAAATTGAAAAAGGTTTCTTTCTTAAGTATTTGATCTTGATATAAGGATTCAGGAGCATTTTTTGTTTGTTTTTACCTTAAAAAATGGCTCAGATATAGCAGTTTTAATTTCTATTGTGGGTGACATTTTGAAAAATCTGATTTTTTGCATGCGACAGCACTCCTATATATTAACCGATTCCGATGTGAGTGAGCATGTGCACAGCAATTACTAAGGTCTCGACCAAGTTCACTGCTTAGCCTCATCCACCATGTTGTCTTAAAATGACAGGCACTTTAAGAAATTGCCGAATTTGGCAGCCAAATATAAGTTACTTTAAAGAAAAGCAGCTTGGATAAAGCTGACTAATTTCGCGAAATTCTCATTCATTATATTGATAAAAATTAGTATTGAATCTCCTATATTCGGTTTCCACTAAATTGAGCTTCGTGTGTTTGCATGATATAAGTTGGCTTTTTTTAAATAAGGATTATGAAAGCTACCTCTTCCTCCCGGCACTGGCCGGAAGGACTTTTTTTAGATATAGACGAAACAAAAACTGTTCCGGAATCTTTGTATTAAGGTCAAACACATACGAAAAAAATCTTTTTCATTTTCCAATTTTTTAGTATCTCATTTTAAATTTAAAATTTTTTAAATTTTTTAAATGGCCGCCATTTTGAAACAAGATAGCGGATGAAGCTGGACAACGAACTCGGTCGAGATATTTGTATGTACTATGTACACACCAAGGTACATCCAAATTGGTTCATAAATACGCCCGTTATCACGTGACAAATATCAGGACGTTTCAAAATGCCAGCCACACTAGAAATTCAAAATGCTATAACTCAGCCATTTTTTAAGATATAGACGAAACAAAAACTGCTCCGGAATCTTTGTATAAAGGTCAAATACATAAGAAAAAAATATTTTTCCATTTTTAAATTTTTGGTACCACATTTCAAATTAATTTTTTTTTTTAATTTTAAATGGCCGCCATTTTGAAACAAAATGGCGGATGAAGCTGGCCAACGAACTTGGTTGAGACATTGGTATGTACTATGTACACACCGAATTACATCTAAATCGGTTCATAAATACGAGAATTACAGTGTGACAAAGGTCAGATATATATATATATGTCAATTTTGAACGGAGGGTGGTTTTGGGGTCTGGGGGTCATGATCGATGAAAATATACCAAAATTTTTTTTAATCGCTTTCCTCCGAACGGCTGCAATAGGTAGCTTTTTGTAATGAAAGCTACCTAAAATGCTATAACTCAAACATTTTTTTAGGTATAGACGAAACAAAAACTGTTCCGGAATCTTTGTATTGAGGTCAAACACATACGAAAAAAATCTTTTTCATTTTCCTATTTTTTGGTATCTCATTTTAAATTTTAAATTTTTTAAATTTTTTAAATGGCCGCCATTTTGAAACAAGATGGCGGATGAAGCTGGACAACGAACTCGGTCGAGATATTTGTATTACACACCAAGGTACATCCAAATCGGTTCATAAATACGCCCGTTATCACGTGACAAAAATCAGGAAGTTTCAAAATGTCTACCACCCTAGAAATTCAAAATGCTATAACTCAGCCATTTTTTAAGATATAGACGAAACAAAAACTGCTCCCGAATCTTTTTATCAAGGTCAAACACATAAGAAAAAAATATTTTTTCAATTTTTGGTACCACATTTCAAATTTAAATTTTTCTTAAAAATTTAAATGCCCGCCATTTTTAAACAAGATGGCGGATGAAGCTGACCAACCAACTCGGTCGAGACATTGGTATGTACTATGCATAAACGAAGTTACATCCAAATCGGTTCATAAATACGCCTTTTATCGGGTGACAAAATTCAGGACGTTTCAAAATGTCAGCCACGCTAGAAATTCAAAATGCTATAACTCAGCCATATTTTAAGATATAGACGAAACAAAAACTGCTCCGGAATCTTAGTATAAAAGTCAAATACATAAGAAAAAATTTTTTTTCCATTTTCAAATTTTTGGTACCACATTTTAAATAAAAAAATTTTTTTAAATTTTAAATGGCCGCCATTTTGAAACAAAATGGCGGATGAAGCTGGCCAACGAACTCGGTCGAGACATTGGTATGTACTATGTACACACCGAATTACATCCAAATCGGTTCATAAATACGAGAGTTACAGTGTGACAAATGTCAGATATATATATATATATATATGTCAATTTTGAACGGAGGGTGGTTTCGGGGTCTGGGGGTCATGATCGATGAAAATATACCAAAATTTTTTTTATCGTTTTCCTCCGAACGGCTGCAATAGGTAGCTTTTTGTAATGAAAGCTATCTAATTGTCTTAAATTAATTAAAAACATAGCTTTTTATAAACATATTTTTCTCAAACTCCGGTTACCGCAACACTCCGCATATGACGACACTTTTTCTGGTCATTAGAGTGTCGGGATAACGAGGTTCGGCTGTATTAAAATGAGTGTGCAATTTACAATTAAATAATATTGATGTGTTTTAAATTAATAAATTTGCTTTGAATAAAGCACATATTAGGCTTAAAATATTTCCATAATATATGCTGGACGTATGACTTTTTGTTCTTTTTTTACTTAATTTTACTTTTGAAAATTTCAATTTATATTTTTAAAAATTAAAATTAAGTAAACTATTTTCTAACTTTATTTATTTATTCATTTATAAGTAAATCAACAAGTTTAATACTGAAACACAAATGAATCTTTTTTGACAAGCTTTTTAATGCGAACAAGTAAATGGTACTATTAAAATGAATGTGCAATTTACAATTAAATAATATTGATGTTTTTTAAATTAATAAATTTGCTTTGAATAAAGCAAATATTAGGCTTAAAATATTTTGAACATCAGTTACTTTTAATTTTAATGTATATTTCCTTCAAACTGTCGATTTTGAAATATCAAATTGAAATATTAAATGAACTATATTAAATTTATAACTCTCTTTTAGTTTAATCAACTTGATTACCAATAACAATAAGAACAGGGGCGCGCCAGCAGTATTCGGCGCCTGTGTGCAGAACTTCAGTTGGCGCCCCATATTCCTACCCCCCCCTCCCCGCACCACCACCACCACCACCAAAAAAAGAAAAAAAAACTGTATAACTTTTTTTTTTCTATGAGTATAAATGCATAGCTGCCAAACCAACCTTCCAGCGGTTTTCTCCAAATCAAATAAATGAATTTGGAACCAGAAAATTTATTTAATGAAATGTTTCTTGTTTCTACAGGGTTCTTTTTTATTTCATTTATTAAATTAAATTTCTAGTTAAAAATATGGTTGTTTGAATTAAAAACAAGGAATGTTGGCAGCAATGCTAATAACGGACATTCCTAAAAGGTCGGTGCTTCAGATGTTCGCTCCCTCTCCCCACAATGGCATACCTCCTAAGTAAATGAGCTTCTTTTACCTGCATCACTTCGGTAATTTTTAAGATCTGATCTTTATTTATATTTATACTTAAAACAGTTAAAATAAACTTTAATTTGGAAATATAGCTCTGTTGAATTAATCACTGGTAGGACTATGACACAAAGAAAGGGGTGTTCGTAATACGGCAAATACACATAAAAGTAGAAAAATATTTTCTCAAATTATGACGTTTGTAATACACCGGAGCGCGTTATAGTACAGTAAAGCCCCGATTATCCGCGAGCGGATGATCCGCGGTGCGGTTTATCCGCGAAGCGATTTTTTTTTATTATTATTATTTATTTTATTTAAGCCAACAGCAAGAAAATGCATTAAGTCCTACTGATAAATATAAACAGAAAAATTCGTGTATTCGAAAGTAATAGAAGAATATTTCTAGATTCAGTTGCCATGTTTAAATATCAGATATAAAGTCTTGATGCCTTTTCTTGATTTTATTAACAAAACGTAAACATACAGCAATTAAAGTATTTAACAATTAAATAAGACTATTATGATAAAATCCAGGGGAGCATATCAAGAATAGCTTTCTTTTCGAGATAGAAAAGGTGTTTCCAAAGCAAGAAGCAAAAACAAGTGACTGATTTTTTTAAAAAGGTGTAACTCGACACTTTTTGTGCAGTATGCATGGCATTGTTTCTTCTTTACTGTTTTTTATTTTAGTGATTTAGACGTAAAGCAAAGGTTTCTGCTGTACTGTGCATATGTATGTATTTTAAACGTTTTATTATGTTTTTTGTACACTAAAACATAGTTTTAATGTTGAATTTTCTTTTCTTCGTGCTTGCACCCCATTTTCAGCCTTTTTCGAGTTATCCGCGGTGCTCTTGCCACCCAATTCCGCGGATAATCGGGGCTGTACTGTACTTTTATTTCTTTTAAAATAAGGTAACATCAATTAAGATGCGCCTTAAACAATTACCGCTCGTTGATCATAATTAGGGGTGCATTCGAAAATGTTCCAGTCCCGGAACATTTGATTTTGTATTAGCAAATATAGAACCCCTATTCTGTCTATATAGCAATTGTTATGAAAAATACACATTCGTTTCGACGTTTACATTGTTAAGAAGCTAAGCGTATCTTTATCTTGTCAAACTGTTAACCCTTCCTTCTCTATCAGTTTTTTAATTTTCGAATTTCCAATTTTCGTGCAATGAATCGAAGTTCTAAATTAAAAACATCTATACTAATAAAACAAAGTTTCGCTCTGTCTGTGAGTGTGTCTACGGCACATACGAGGGTCAAACTTTTTGTGAGGATAGTCAAAAGTCTCTCCTGGTGCACCCTACACGTAAGTTTCAGAATTTTAAATCTCTAATAATTAGTTGAGAATTAATTAAAAAGCCCAAATAAAAAGAATGCAAAAGTATTCATAATTCAACAAGAGCATAGATTTTTTTCAAACCGTAGACAACTTCTTCGAAAACTCGAAGAGATGGGGAGGGGTTAACAGATTTACAGAGATGCAAGGGTGATAAATGTACTGGACCTTTTTAAAAAGGGCTGTACCTTAAATTCTACTGGGGCTAACAGCTCAAAAATTGCACAGCCAGACGCAAAAAAAAAAAAAAAAAAAAAAAATCCCTTTTCAGAAATTCTAAAAATTATTCCGGTACGGTTTCAGGAAGTCAAAAAAATCCACGAAAAATCGATTTATGAAAAATCTTGTTATTTCCTTCGAAAGAAAGGTTCGAAATGGGGGGGAATGAATTTTTTCATGTGACATATCGTTTTAAAGCTTTTGGCTTGTACTTTACTAAGCACTCACTCCTCTCCTCTTAACTCATTTTTTCATCAGTAAGTAGAGGTCATTTTAAAGTTTTTATTTCTTCATTACTACCCCCTGCAATTTTCCAAAAATCATGAAAAAAATTTACATAACAAATCTGAACAATTAGCAGCTTCTCTCCCATTTTCACACAGTGAGCGGATTCATACTTCAGACAAAATCGAGTTAAAGATATAAAATCATATAAATTTAAGGTTCATTTAAAAATCATCAAAGGGGGGGGGCGTATTGTTTGAACAAGCTCTTAACACAGAACTCAAATATATACAGTGAAATACGTTTAACACGAAACTGAGGGGACCGAAATTTTTTTTCGCGTTAAAAGATTTGAAAAGAAAGAACAAAACTCGCAAATTTTTTCGACGTTGTCAAATTTTACTTCGATTTCATGTTAAACTACTAGTAAGTTGCATCCATTAGGATAAAAAGCAAGTAATTTTTTTTTGGGGGGGGGCGATCAAATATCATTTTTAGTGTCTTTTTCAGCATTCTGAGATCTAGCTTGTTTGAACCAAATTAAATCTTCGCGCTTAGCAGTTCTCATACGTTTTCTCTCCCGCTTAAACATACTGCACTCAAACATTAACGTAATGGGATCACTGTTTTTTTTTTATTATTGTTGATAAAGTAGAATTGGCAATGCCAAACTCTTTGTAGATTTCTCTTTTCGTTCTTCTTTTTCATCAACTGCATTAAGCAGCCTCATCTTCATTTGAAGCGAAATAGCAGTTCGTTTTCGCACCGATTTCTCAACTATTGTGCTAATAAAACATAAGCTAATTTACAAAAAATACGAAATTCTCTGATTTTCACCCAAAATTCAGTGGTTTTAACACAAAATTCACCAATTTCAACTCAAACTAACTAGCTCGAAAGCGAATTTTTTTTCGTGTTAAACGATTTTTGTTTCGTGTTAAAAGAAAAAAAAAAATGTATTAAATTGCATAGTATACTGTCCGGACCGCTACATCATTTCGTGTTAACCGATTTTTCATGTTAAGCGTTTTCGTGTTAAACGTATTTCACTGTATTTGTTTTACTCTTAGATGCTATTATATTTTTCGAAATTCGTCGAAAATGTATGGCAAAATTGTGTTACCCCCTCCTATTTCCGAATCTACTGAAAATAAAATTACAAAAAAATTAGTAGTAGTTGGAATTAATTTAAATCTTGCAGGAAAACTATAGCGATTATCCTACGTCATAGAGTTTTTCAGAAAATCGCAGTTTTCCGTTATACATAAACTTTATTTGGCGGGCGCTCAGCGGAAGAGTTCGAGGTACCTATCGACGCGAAATCGTCTAAGAATTGTCGATAATGATTTTCCAAAAGAATTGTCGGTAATTAGCCGAGATATTAATTAAAAACCTATCTAAAAAATGTGGCACAGGTCAAAGTGGCCATGCAACTTTGCGACCTCCTTTCGAAGCGCACTTGGCACAATGGCAAGATTAAACTTTGTACAAGGTCTTTTTTTAGGTAAGACGGATCACAATGATAAATAGTGAGCGTTTTTCATTTCAATTGAATTCAATTATTGAAGGCAATTATTGAAAAATATTTAATAAAATAATTTCAAATTATTTGCAGTCTTATTATTCGTTTAACAACTATATTTTGTAAGATTGCAGTTAGTAATTAACAAATTTATTGTATGAACTCTCTGTACGCGAGTGAAACTCGCTCTTGACCGATTATTCTTTGTTCGAAGCAAATCTATAAAATATACAAGTAAAATTTCAGTAAACCTTATTTCATTTTGAGGCTGTTCTAAAAACATGTTTCCCGACTTTAAATGACATGAAACATTCTTACATGCTCATGGGCTCGTTTTTAAGCGTTGCATACAATGATAGGCTAAACTATTAAGTTTGTTTGGAATTGAATGGCGTTTTTCATTTCTTTTTTTAATGTGTATTGCATTTTGAACTACATCCTGTTTTATTTATTTAGTCAGGGCCGAAACTAAGGGGGTGAGGCAGAGGGGGCAAGTGCCCCGGGCACCAGAACGAAGGGGCGCCCAATAAAGGATTATACCTTTGGAATGGATCATTTTCTTCTGATGGACTGATGTCTTTCATTATTATGAAACAGCCATTATAAGTGAAGTGTAAGTCAAGATAATAGAGCAGCCGTAAAAAGTTAGAACTCTGGTTTTCTGGTCAGAATGGGGGAAAAAATGCCTCTTTCATCTTCACCTAACACTTCATTTATAATGTCTGTTTCATAATAATGAAAGCCACCAGTCCATCAGAAGAAAATAACTCGGTTAAAGCGGAAACTCGGTTAAGCGAAACTTAGATAACCGGGACTCTACTGTAGATTTCATTTTAAAAATGATCTTTAGAATTTTTTTTTGTTGGTGTTCAGAGGAGGGTCATGACCCCCCCCCCCCCCTTGGATCCGCCATTGTAGATTATGTAGTTCAGTATTACATATTTTATGATTGCATATTTTAAATTTTAAAAATAAGTCGGCTATTAGGAAATTAGTTTGCCCCGGGTGCAAAAAAGGCTAGTTTTGGCTCTGTATTTAGTACTGTTTTTGTTATAATGTAGCCGATTGCTATGATTGGTTTGTGCTTTTTTTAGCGATTTACTTTTACATGGGTACCATGCATAATCTGGAAGCTTATGTTGCTTTACTACTGTGCAATATAGTAATATACTACCCGTTTTTATATCGTCAGTATGTGTATCACTACCAATACTACAGTAAGATAGCAGTGTTATATATTTTCAGTTATTTGAATAATGGAGCCTTCCATGTTTGCCACAAACTGTAGTGCGCCCCTGCTTTCTGAAAAGCTGGTCAGGCCTGATCCAGAGCAGGGATGGCAAAAGGAGCATTCGCGGTCGCCCTTCCGAATTTTTTATGTTTCTAGCTTTTTTGAATTTATTTTAGGTGCTTGACGGCGCCCTTAAGCCTTCCGTTGCGCCTTACGACCGTTACCTTTCGACACCGTGGCGCCTTTTGGTTTGAAACTCTCCCCGCCCCCTACCCCCAAAATTACGCCGCTGACGAGCATCTGCAAATTTCATATCTTATAAGTAAAAATGAACTCATAAATGCGTCAGAAATGACGTACTTTCGATTTAAATACCGCTTTAATAAATTTAAATTGGTTAAAAGTTTTTCAAATTTTTCAGCTTCGCCTAAAATATTTGGCGCCTTTACTATTCTGGCGCCTGTGTGCGGTGCACACTTTACACACTGGGTCGGCGCGCCCCTGAATAAGAAATCGATTTTGCATTTAACAGCGTGATACAGTATTGTTCTTGTATCATGTCTATGAGTCTTTCGTTTCGTTGTTTCTCTGTAAATCAGTGTTTTGATACTCAATAACAAAATATGCTCGAGATCTTGTAAAAATTGTTCAAGGAAATGAACTAACACAGCCTTTGTTCTCAACTGCTCTGCTCAACAAACACAAAACGTTTTGACACATTTACAAATTCATTTTATAACGGAAAGACATAAAATTGGAAATCCTGACCATGAAAGCGGTTTTCTATTTTTTGATCAATCAATTACCTATTGAGTTATGAGCGATTTTGATCACGTGACAAACATATTTCCCCCCCCCCCTTTCTTGAGAGATTATTCCGCTTTCGCGCGGAAATTCGCTTCAAAACGCCCATTTTCCTCCTATTTTCTGAAAGATCTATTGCATTTGCAAAAAAAAAAAAAAAAAAAAAAAAAAAAAAACGGAAAAACAGCTCGATGACACAGTTTCTGAGCAACACCTGCTCGTTTCAGGCATTTCCGAACAAAAATAAATTAAAACCTGTGTCATAAAGTTGCCCTTTTGGATTTGGGAACAGCCTTAAATATAATTTAAATATACGCCATGAATAAATGTCTCGTAAATTTATCATGCCATCTACAGTTTGCAACGTTTTGTTGTATCCTTATTGTCAACTGCCTTCTAAAGCACATAAATGTTAATAAGATCTTATGACCTTTCGAACTCAAAGTGGCTTTCGTGACTATAGACAACCATTTTCAACATACAGTTGCCATATGGCACGTGCTACGCCGAGCTGCTTACGAGCTGTTGCCACTAGTCACTTGTCAACTTGTTCTTTTATCTTTCTTCAATCGAGCGTGCACGGAATCCGATTTCATACAATAAGAACAGAGAAGAAGTTGAGCCATAGCAACAACTCCAAGGCATCGGGTCTAAATTGCTATAAAATGATTTTCAAGGACAAATTTACACGAAATCTCTGCGAATGTGTTATTCTGCAAATGGTATTGGATTTCGTACTGGGCCAAGTTAGGCTGATAACTGGAATAGTAAGTTATTGTACGTTTTTATCTTGCCTTACTATGTTTCCATGGCACATCATTTTGGAAATTCTAGAACTCCGTGTCTTTGAAAATTGGAAACCATCCACACCTTTTATTAACCTGGTGTTTCAAACCAAAGTATAACCCACAGATACATTTTCAGATATGATGTAATTGTTAGTTTCAAAGTAAATCACCAACTTTATAATTTATTGAATTGTTTTGTGTTACATCACATAGTTTGCTGCTTTTATCAAATCAAACTCACTATTTTCTGTCAGATTCACGATTTTTTTTATTGTTATTCAAACTCCAAAGAATAGTATAGAGCTTTTTAATTTTTCTATAAAAATGAAAAATATTTCAGTAAATGTCGTCAAAGTTAATGTTTTGAACGAATATTCAGGGTATGACAGTAAAATGATATGCGGCATTGAGATGTTTCACTCGATTGCTTTTATTGTTTGAATATATCGATTAATGCTTATCGATTATTGTTGATGCGATGCTTTTTCTTTTTTGCTCCATAATAATTGAATCAACATAATAAAAATCGATAACTGAACGAATTTTTGGGGCATGACGATAACGTAGTATAACTCGGAGATATTTTAGCCGATTCTCCCCATTGATTAAATATCTCGATGCTTGTCATGTTTATTCAATTTGTCTTTCCCGAGTAGACTGATATCCAGTTTCGTGATACCAATAGTACATCGATGTATGATAATTGCGTGAATCGATTCACTGCATAATTATGATACATTCCTGTCAACTCCAGGTTTGTATTTACCTCGAATTTCGTCTGGTTGAGTATAAACGGAGAATTGGATTTCGCATTCAGCCGAGAGTTAAGGCTGATATCCAAATATTGGCTCTCAAATCCAAAAGGGCAACTTTCTGACATAAGTTTTAATTTATTTTTGTTCGGAAATGCATGAAACTAGCAGGTGTTGTTGTTCAGAAACTATGTCATCGAGCTGTTTTTCCGGTATTTTTGTAAACGCAATCGATCTTTCAGAAAAGAGTGCCAAAATGGGCGTTTTGAACTGAATTTCCTTGCGAAAGAAGAATATCCACTCAAGAAAGGTTGAAAAACGTGTATGTCACGTGATCAAAATCGCTTCTAACTCAATAGGTAATTTATGGATCCAAAAATGGAAAACACAGTTCGATTCCGAATCGCTTCCATGATGAGGCCTTCCAATTTTATATCTTTCCGTTAAAAAAATGAATTTGTAAATGTGTCAAAACCTTTTGCGCTTGTTGAGTAGAGCAGTTGAGAACAGCCTTAATCTGCATAATTGGAATTTCACTGTAATAAAAAAATTTTCTGCAACAAATATTTAAATTTCTACATTCTTTTTTATTTACTTATCTATCATTTGCTGATGACGAGTCCGGAATCAAAAAATGACTGAACGAACAACTGACATTCATCAAATCCCGCCGAAGATAAAAGGAGAGCGGGAGGCGAGCCGACAGCTTCTAAATAGAATGACAAATCCCCGATGAGGGTGGTCTTGGACGTTCTCTGCAGGCGATTCACGTTCTGTTTTTAATCCGGCACGATTCTCTTGAATGGATGGAATATTACGAAGCAGGGGGTTCGAATAATGTCTTATACTACATGCACTGTGAGTCACATTTTTTCTTCTCTTTTAACGCATATGTTAATAAGAAAGAATAAACATTTAAATTTAAAAAATCAAAAAACCCGACTGCGTAAAAAGCGAATTAATTAATTATTTCTCATCAATGTGAAACTATTTTTTTAATTCCTACTATTAGCTCGCACTTTCGCTATATATATCTTGTTCAAATTTTCAATCGTTAATAAAATACTTATTATTCGTCCAATCAAGCTCAAATAAAATTTTTTAAACTTGTAGTGGATGACCCTTGTGTTAATCCAGTTTTTTTAAATATTAATTCATTAATTAAATTAAATTAATTAATTTTCGATAATCGAGAGAGCCTTCTTCTTGATCAAGGTATATTAAGACCAAGAGAGCCCTCTTCTTGATCAAGGCATTTTAAGTGCCACTCAAGAGGCAAGAAGTATGGGAGAAAAATATTCTCTTATTGACCTACTAGTCCAGGGGAAATGTACATTTTACCTTGCAAAAGGTCGGGTAAAAGATTTTTTTTTTCTAAATTGTTTATAATGATGCCAACATGGAAAAACCAAGTTTTCTAACAAAATTTCTTAAGGCTAAATTTTCTCTAGCCAAAAAACAACAAAATTTTGGGAAATTTTTTGATTTTTTGGAAATATCTCGAGACTCGTTGCCGTAGCATATTATTTGTTAATTACAATATTAAATAGGGTAAAATTCTCTACAACTTTCACATTTACACCTTTTTTATACACTCAATAGCAAGCGCAGTACGCTATTTCAAAAATGGGACAATTTTTTCAATTTTTTTAAAAACTGTGAAAAACGAAGTTTTGCCGCGATTATTCAAATGTTCCCCGCGGATTTAATCGTGTATGTTGGCTTCTAACAATTGATAATAGTAAATTTTCTATTATTTGCACACTCACGTCTTTATTTTTCATCTCAACAGGCATTTTACATTCAATAAATTTATATAATTTTAAAAGTAGGGCAGAGTGTAGATGAATGAGACAATTTTCACATTTAGACAGTAACTTTAAGTGTATACAATGTTAACCTCAAAGCATTGTTTAAAAGAATTTTTCAATATATAGTAACTTATTGGCTCGGTAGTTCCAATTAAAAAGATTTCTTGCTTAATTTTAATGAATTTTATAATTTTAATAATTTTTATAATGCATACATATTTTTCCAGGTATCAATGGAATAGGTGGGTCATTTTCAAAATCTGTCCATGTTTTGGAATAACAAAATCAAATTTTGAGAAATAATCAGAAAGTTTTAATTGTTTGTAAATACCTTACCTCATAAACATTAATATGCAAGTATCAGCAGAGACCAAATTACTAATTTAACATTTTAAAACTAATTTTTAAATTTTAATGCACTTGGTATAATGACATAAGTGAGCATGGTAATGACAAATTAAGCAAAATATTTTTATTTTCCCCCAGGCATAAATGGCAGTCATTATATCTTCTGGCCCATACAATGATTTTCTATTTCTCATATAATGAAAGCAGATTAAGAAATAAAAGTTCATTTAATTATCAATTAGAATTGGGTACGGTAATGACTTACTAAAGAATACTACCAAAACTTTCAAAGTCTTTGCTTGTTTTATTGAAACTATAAAACTATTTATTCTATTCACCTAAACCTGATAACAAGTTGATTTTTAAGGAGTACTTTTGATTGATAAAAAGGCATGTGCTGTCCTCTAAAAAAATCTGGAGGAACTTTTTGTTAGATGGCAATGACACTCTTTCTTGGGACACGGTTAAAAAAAAAAATATTAAGAATTATAGATAAGTTTAATTAATGAAAATAAATATTAAGAATTATAGATAAGTTTAATTAATGAAAATAAATATTTTTTTAATTAATAGCATCTTAATAAATAAAAATGTATTAAAAAATTATAACCATCTGTTTTAAATAGAACTTTGTCAAATCTTTAGCTAATAAATTAAATGTTGGGACAACCTTATGGTAATGATATTTTGACTACAAAAGAATATACAGTGGAACCTGCCTAAAGTGACCACCCTCGGGACCGGCTAAAATGGTCACTATATAGAGGTGGTCACTTTATGAAGTGTCTTTAAAAATGGCATGTTAAAAGTTTTTGTGATTTCAAAAAATAAAACAAATTAAAATAAATATATATAAGAAAAATTGAACTATATTAAGTAATGAACTGATTAATTAACAAGTATAATAACTGAATTTCTAATTTAAAATGTACTACATAGAAGATAATTAATTTAAAACTCATCCTATTTCTTTTGAATTCGGTTGAAGAACTTCCGTTAGGTTGATTCAAATAACACATAATGACAAGATAGGGGTCGTTCAGTATTACGTAAGCAGTAAGTGGGGGAGGGGGTGTCTAGTGTCTGCTTATTTTTGCTGACAAAGGGGAGAGGGGATCACGAAAATCTTACGTAAGCATTAGACAACGAAGCAACTTACTTTAACAACAAAAAGCAAAAGAGCATGATTTAGATGAGCGTTCTGCGGATGTTGAACAACTTGAGAAAAAAGATATGGAGTAAACAAGGACTGGAAACGAGGATCATTCCAGCCCACCACTACATTGAAAACTTAATAATAGAGAATGCAGAAACACGGATTCAAAGATCTTGGACACCAGACTAGAAATGTGAATGCCAAACATATAATCTTCCTATGATTCTTGTTAAAAATTTTTAGTTATGTGCCTTGTGCCTAAATAAGTTAGGGCCGGTTGTATTTCTTAAAGTTTTTTTTTTTTTGTTGTTGTTGTTGTTCAATGCGATAAATAATAATATATAAAAGCTATTTTGTATTTTATGGATTGTTTAATGCCATAAGTAACAATATATTAAATCGATTTTTTTCCCCTTCAATACCACAACCCCTAAGTGTCTGTTTATGTAAATTTGCTAGATTAATGATGCAATTTATCGCTAACTGTAATTTTTTATGGCAAATAATGTTGATATACGTAAGCAAAGGGGGGGGGGGTGTCTAGTATTTGCTTATTTTTTCTTACAAGGGGGAGGGAGGGGTACAAAATGACTAAAAATATGCTTACGTAATACTTGAACGGCCCCATACACTGTAATTATTACACATTTTTATTTTGATTATTATTGCATAATGGTAAATTTTCTATAACTGGCTGTAATAAACTATTCATTAAAAAATTATGCAAACTTTTATGAAGTTTCATTTACAGCAAAATAGTCAGAAATTTTTCGTTGTTTAAAATCTTCTTTTCAACAATTATGCTCTGCCTTCTCCAGTCATGCCTTCAAATTTCCTCAATAAACCCAGCAGTGATGGACAGTTATTTAGGGCATACATTTTCATTTAAAAAAAAAAAAAAAAAAAAAAATCCACACATTTCTGCGTCGGAAATTTCATTATTTTCTTCGATTTCAACGTCATGTTCACTAACACATTCGTTTTCATTTTTAAACATACCACAACTTTCTTGATCAACGGAAGCATTGCATGTTGTGATATCACAGTCAAAATTCATGAATAATTCAGCATTCACTGGTTCATCTTCAAAAGGTAATTGATTTATAAGATTATGAATATTCGAAAGGCTATTGTTATCATTTGCAGGCTGTTAATTACTGATATCTTCAAAATTTGTTGCGAAAAGCCAGATTTTTCAAAGCATTTTGAAATTGTACTTTGACGCACCAAATTCTATGAATCATTAACCCACATTATAGCATTGAAGACATTTACACATGAAGCAATTTCATTTTCTGATTTGCATTCTTCTGCTCTGGAAATTAAAGACTGGAGCAAGAACTTTCTCTAATGTAGCTTGAAAGCTTGAATTATTCCGTGGCTGTAAATGCGGTGTGGTATCAGGTGGTAAAAACTTTACTTTCACATTTGAAAATGACAAATCACTTGGATGGGCTTGACAGTTATCTATAAACAATAGAATCTTTCTCTTTCATTGCTTCATCTGCTTGTTTAATTGTGTAACCCATCCAGTAAAAATAGACAATGTCATCCAGGATTTTTTATTTCCATACCACGAGACAGGGATGCAGAATATGTCCAATCCGGCGATCTAGGATCGGGGGAAATTTTAACCACTTGGGGAAATTTTGCAGAAACATATAAAATTGATTACGATTTTAACAACAAATTCCATAATTCCCTGAGATAGAAAAATTTCACTACAAATAAAAAGATCCGTATGGCGACCTTCACAAAATCGATCTCAGAATAATATGTACCATATCAGGGGTGATTCTGTCCCGAATTTTCCGAAAATTTAAGGCATTCCGGTACCGAAAATTAAAAAAAAAAAATCGGTCATCAATCTGACAATTCAGACATAAAAATACTGCAAATTTTGTCCAAGAATTACAGAAAAACGTAAATTTTGTCACAAGATCGCGTAAGAAACGCAAATTTTGTCAAAAGATCGCAAAAAATCCGCAAATTTTGTGAAAAGATCACAAAATGATTGCAAATTTCGTCAAAAGGGGCGAAATATCTGCGAGTTTCGTCAAAGGAACGCGAAAAAAACCACGCAAATTTCGTCAAAAGATCGCGAAATGGGCGTAAATTCCGTCAAAGATCGCAAAATGAACGTCAAAAATCGCGAAACCACAAATTTCATCAAAAGATCGTGAACGAACCACAAACATCGTCAAGATCGCGAACCAATTGCACATTTCGTTAAAAGGGGTAATATAACCGCAAATTTCGTTAAAAGATAGCAAAAAACGCAAATTTCGTCAAAAGATCGCGAAAGAACCGCAAATTTTGTCAAACGATCGCAAAACAAACGCGAATTTTACCAGAAGATGGCAAAACAACCGTGAACTTCGTCAAAAGGAAGGTGAAATATCCGCAAATTTCGTCAAAAGATCGCGAACAATGCAAATTTTCTCAAAGGGCCGCGAAAAAAACATAGTTAGTGCTGGGAGTGGATTTCCGTCCCTTCCCCCACTCTCCTGTAACCTTTCAGAAAATTTGCTGAGAATTTCAGAATTTTTTTTTCACTCAGAATCACCCCTAGGCATAAGTCGAGAAATACATCAAAAATAAATTTTCTATACCTACGGTAATACAGCATTTACCTATAACATACCGTAAAATTTTGGGGAAATTTTCATGTGGATTGAAGGAAATGTTGGGAGTAGAAACATTTTCTGCACCCCTGCCACGAGACTGGTAAATTCATGATGGTAACCTTTTTGAAACAGCGTGGTTTTTTGGTCTTTCCTATCACAATAGGTTTTAGTTTCCCAACTGTTAAACTGTAAGCAATCAAAATGGTAATTCTCTCTTTAGAAATCTTTCTATTTTTACATTTATCTCCAGCCATTGCTAATGTTTTGATTGACATTACCCGATAAAACAAACCACGTTCAACCACAACAAACCAGCGTTGAATATGTCTTCTTTCTTGTAATTCTTCAGCAAATCAGTAATCCGTCTTTTCAAGGAATCTACTGTTTCCATATCAACGTCACGAGATTCGCCACACAAAATTTTCTGAGAGATGTTATTTCTTTTTTTGAAAGATTCTCACCAGTCGTTAGAAGCAGTAAAATTTCCTATATTGAGTTTTTTTTAGAACTCTAAGGCGCATCCCACACTAAGGCGACATATAAGACATGTCGCTTGAATTCGCTGGAAAAACTGGTTTAAAACAGGTTTGAAACAACTTCGTTCTTTGTTTCCACCAATTTATGCGCTACATGTTTCGGCTTCATGTCGCTTGTCGTCTCAGTGTGGGATGCTCCTTAAGCTACTTCTTGTAGCAAAGGTCCAAAAACTCGAGCATTCATCCAACGCATTTTTTTTAAACCATTCAACAGTGCTTGATTTACTTCAAAATAATCGGTTTTTCGAATTTTCCTACTCCTGGACCCGCATTTTCATTACAAATATTACTCACACAAGTTTTACTGATTTGAAAATATTTAGCAGCTACTTTATGACTATTATTTTTTAGAAAATTAATAACTTAAATTTTATCTTTTAAACACAACTCTTTATACTGTTTAGATATTTTAGATTTAGATTCTTTATTCTCCATACTTTAAGAAGAAAGATAACTGCTTTAAAAATAAAAACTAACTTGAAAAAACTACCAAAGCAATAAAAAAACTACAAGTTCATACTAAAACTTAATGCTAAATGTTACAAATCTTGCAAGCAGTACAATGAAAGAACATGTCCAAGTTTATTCTTAGAATTTCTGAGAACACTTGACAAAGGAACCCTTTTCAAAGGAAATCCGAACAATTGAAAAGTCGTCTCCTCAGATAAACATAGTACTAACACGTGACTTAGTTAGCCAATGAATAACAGGCACAAGCATTCCTATCCTACGATCCGTGAATATGCATGGGAGAAATATTCCTCATTCCTCTCTCACCTCGAGAGATAAATGAGAAGGGAAGACCTTAGACAGGTGCAAATATCATTACAATAAAAGACAAACTGGTTACTTTGTACATTAAGCAAGTGGTCACTATAAGAGATGAATCACTTTACTTTTTTATGAATAAAAACAAAAATTTTGGAAAATGGTCACTTTAGTTTTCTAGTTTGAAAATTTTCGGCATGCAGAAAAATAGATGGTCACATTTTACAGGTTCAAATAACATTGACAGTCACAGGCTATCTGGTCACTTTACACTATAGGCAAGTGGTCACATTACTGGGCAATTCTTATATTATTTTACATGAGCACGAGTAAAATTTTGCAAAAGCGGTCACTTTAGCCAGGTGGCCACCTTACCAAGGTGATCACTTTAGCAGGTTCCACTGTATTTCTTATTTTTTAATTTTTTATAAATAATAATATATCTGTAAATTATCATTAAAAAACACGATAGTTAAAATGCAACAATTAAAATTATGATATTTAACTATTTTTCTGTGCAAATGTGAAAGGACAGTAAAACATGAGACTTTTTTTGAAAATCACCCAGGTATGAAAATTTGCGAAAAACATATTTTATTCCCCACTACAATGGTATATTTTGTTTACCAATTATTGATAACATATGTTTAATGTTTTACTGTTTTAAAGATAGCCAACTTTGAATTGTAATTCCATATAAAAAGGGGGGGGGGACTCAAAAGATAAATATATTTTATGAAAGAAATACTTTTACCTTATAAAATAGCTATAATAAAAATGACACCAGATTATTTCACTAACTAATGTTATGCCTTTATATCTCTTAAAATAGATAAATTCTATTAATAAAATATTTGAGATCAATAGTTTTATAAAAAATATTTAAAATATTAGTTTTAAAATATATTTTCAATTTTTTTTCCAGTTATAAAATTACTTAATAAATATAACAATAGATTATATCATTTTAGCATGCAAAAATATGTAAAACTTTAAGATTATCTATTAATTGCTTTAAAGCTCAAACAGGATACTTTAAATTTCAGAACGGGTTCCAAACAGTTTTCCAAAAATGAAAGTGTCCGACTATAAAAAAAAAAAAAAAAAAAAAAAAAAAAAAGCAACCAAACCCGAAGAAGTACAAAAGCACAGTATTAGATATTGATCTCAGGTATCTCACGAAAAAAAAAATTATTTAAAAGTAACAAAATGCGAGCGAGATATTTGTCAAGAACACGCTCCCATAGGTTTTAAATGTTACCTTGCGAATGTCTTCGTGTGACTAATTTAGTCCTATAATTCATATAACTGTGACTTTAAACGCCTCAATATGACAACTATCGTAAAATCTTTGAAAAAGAAATGTGTATATACGGAATTCGTACTTTAAAGAAAAGTATATATTTTTTCAAGAGAAGGAATATGAACAATTATACCTGCTAAGATAGAAACCTGTTTAAAGCGGAATATATTTCGGTTCCTTTCGGTACGGTTTTCAAGGTTTTAATGTATCAATATTTGGCAAAGCTGATTACGTAGTTCAGCATTACGTATTTAATGCTTACACACTTAAAATTTTCAAAATCCGGCTATTAGAGATTTATTAAAATCCCCGTGGTAAATTTTCTTTTTAAAAGAGGGGGGGGGGGGGGTGGAGGGGCGCCAAAATCCATGTTTGGCACGGGTGCAAAAAAGGCTAGTTTTAGCCCTGAAACGCATACTTTACTGCTACTAATATATAGAAGTTGACATACACGATTAAATCCGTGAGAAACATTTGAATAATCGGGGTAGAACTGCGTTTTTCACGGTTTTAAGAAAATTTGAAATGGCGTACTGCGCTTGCTATTGAGTGTGTAAAAAAATTGTAAATATGAAAGTTGTAGGGAATGTTATCCTCTTTAATATTGTAACTGACAAATAACATGCTACGGCAACGGGTATCGAGATATTTCAAAAAAAAAACTAAAAAAGGTCCCAAAATTTTCTTGTTTTTTGGCCACAGAAAATTTAGCCTTAAGAAATTTTGTTAGAAAACTTAGTTTTTCCATGTTGGCATCATTATAAACAATTCAGAAAAAAAAATCTTTTACCCGACCTTTTGCAAGGTAACTCCCTTTTTTTGGTACATTTCCCATGGACTATAAATAGGAATTGACTTAATTTTTTTTTTAATTTATATTACTTGTTTATATTACTTAATTATTTTTTTTATTTACTTGTATTGATGACTTTTAAGTTGTGTTTAATTGTTAGTTCCTATGTATAAACACTGTTTTGATGAGGTCTATAGATGTCTATGATGGTTAGAGTTGCAGTAAAGCTAGAGATCCTACCTACACAACTTGCAGGTTGTATAATATTTGAACGGAGCTTCTGACTGTAAAATACTCAATGAAACATCGCCTTCATTTTGAAAGACCTATCCAATGATATGCCACTCAATAGGGTGTGTAATTTTTTTTTCGTCTCTACCGCCATTTTGTATTTTACGGGCGCCATTTTGAATTTATAAAAACAAAACCTAGCCTATAACCATCGGGCCGTTAAGACGAATTGATAGAGGCCTCATTCATTAAAATTATCCAGCCGTTGGTATGTTTCGAGGGTATAAAGAAATCAACATACCCAGATACGCGTGAAACACATAACCCTTCTTTTCAGTCGGGTAAATATATAAATGAAATTTGTTAAAATGAAATTTAAACAAAATATGAGAAAGAAAAAAAAAAGATTTCCTGCAATTCAGGAAAATTAGAATTCATCCCAAGTTTCCCTTTTTTCGGAAAAAAGTAAGTAAGATAAAAATAACCATTTGGATGTACCAATCCCAAAACTTTCTTCTATCTCATACAGTTTAATACTTCGAAATTCGCTATCACAGTACCCAAAATTTAATGGCAATCTATGCTCATCCTGAGGATGCTAAAGATATGAAATTCCGTGCATCATTTCTTGAGATATATGACTATCGCTGGAATCGTGTAAATCCAGCAAAATGCAGCATAAGCAGCGCCACCTATTGGATGATGGTCATGTGAGTGATACACACCAGGTCCTAATCATCATCAACTTATATCAACGTCTAACTGAATATGAAGTTCGGAGAAAATCTGTGCATTAGCTTTGAGATAAAGCTATTGTAGAAGTCATGACAAATTCAGTAAGTAGCGCCACCTGTTGAGCGATTTACACTAACAGCTAACCAGTATCATTTCATATCAAGGACTAACTGAATCTGAAGTTTGATGAAAATGTGTGCATTAGTTCTCGAGATAGAGCTATTGCGGAATTCGTGAATAATGCAGTATAGCAGTGCCACCTGTTGGGTGATTTGCACCAAAAACTAATTAGCATCAATTTATATCAGGGACTACTTGAATATAAATTTTTATTAAATTCCGTGCTTTAGTTCTTGAGATAGCTCGCCCAAAATATTTGTATCACATACATACAGAACAAGTAATATAAAAATTTTGTTTTAAAGTCAATTCCTACTTAGGTCATCAAAGAAAAATTTAATATAATCCCTTAAGCTAATATTAGTTTTCGTTGCATTAAAATATCTCAATTTGTTGATTTTCTATAAGCAAGTAGGTTTACAATGGAAGTCTATGGGAATTTGGCGAAATATTAGAGATATCGCCAAGTTGGCGTCACTTTTGGCGACTCATTTTGGTCACCAAGTTGGCGACAAACTTGGCGGTATTTGGCGACAGAACAGGGTCCCCCCTATGGTAACCCCCTTATAGATATGAAGATGCATTAAATGCTTCAATAACCAATGGCCGTCATTTTGTTTCCCATGTAAAACTAAAATTAATTAATTAAAATTTAATCAATTGATTAAAATTTGAAAAAACCGTATTAACATCAATTGTCATCCAGTACAAGTTAAAAAAAATTTATTTCAACTTGATAGGATGAATAATATGTATTTTATTAACGATTGAAAATTTGAACATGATAAATATATAAATAAATAAATATATAAATATAGGGAGAGTGTGAACTAATAGTAGGAATTGAAAAACAGACAGACATTTTGTAAAAATATGTTTTTTGGAATCGCTGACCCCTAAAACATGAAAATCCGTCGAAAATTTTCACGAATCCAATACTTTCCTCTTCTAAAGATAGAAGAAAGTAAAAAAAGTTAAAAGAAAAGAATAGACAGAAGGATAAAAACACGCTGGTGTATGAGTAGTGTGCGTAAAAGTATAGAAATACGCCAAATTTAAAAGTCATGTTTTATAAATAGCGAGAAAGAAAAAAAAATCATGCGCCAAGTAACGATTATGAAACACTTTCCAACACATTCAGAATAATAATGTAACAAAACTTCAACCGTTTAATGAATTGTAATATGATGTCTAATTCAACCCTTTGAAAACGCAAGTAGTATACAGAGGTCTACGTGCGACGGAAGTGACGTCATAGGGGGGGGGGCGTGGCAGCTGTCAATCAAAAGGGGGGTGAAACCGGAAGTGGGGGGTGGGTCACGTGACGGGATCGTATAGGAGGACGAGGGGGAAGGTTGAGTTGTTTTTTTTGCTGAAGGTTGAGTTGTTTTTGCTGAATAGGCTAGGGGAGGGGGAAGGGGGGGGTCGGAAAGGGGGTCACGTGACGGGATCGTATAGGAAGACGAGGATTTTAGGTTGAGTTGTTTTTTTTTGCTGAAGGTTGAGTTGTTTTTGCTGAATAGGCTAGGGGAGGGGGAAGGGGGGTCGGAAAGGGGGTCACGTGACGGGATCGTATAGGAAGACGAGGATTTTAGGTTGAGTTGTTTTTTTGCTGGATGTTGAGTGGGTTTTTTGCTGGAGGTTGAGTAGTTTTTTTGCTGGATACTTTGAGGGGGTGGAAAAGGGGGGTGTCACGTGACAGGCTTGTAGAGGAGTACGATAGAAGGGGGGTGTCCACCTGTCAATCAAAAAAGAGGACGTGTCCGAACATGAACTGTAACATGATGGCTAATATTTTTTGTCTGTAGAAGGCACGTGTGGTGTTTTAGGAAGGGAAGGAAGTGGGGTATGCCATTTTGTTTACGTGCTAGAGGAGAGGGTGTGGATTTAAGTTTCGTTTTTTCTGGAGGTGTTCATTGTTAAAGTATGCCGTAATCAGTGGATTTTAATTTTCATTTTTTTGGAATGAATTTTTAATAAGTTTTGTTTTTAAGATATTTATTTTTTAATTGATTATTTTAGATTTTTACATTTATTAATTGATTATTTTTAATGTTTTATTTTTTACATTGATTATTTTTAAAAAGTGGGAATCCTGTTTCATTTTTTTTTTATTTTTTCATTTGAGCAAAATTATTTTATTTTAGAATTTTAAAATTCATTATTTTCAGATTTTAGATTTGGGAATCGTGTTTGATTTTAAACGAATTTAATTTATTTTAAAATTATTATCGTAGAATTTTAAACGGAAAAAAAACACAAGATTTTCGGTTTCACGGATGTTTTCTTGAATGACGCCATCACACTGAATAGAAACAAGTATCATCTTTAAATATTCCTTTAACGACGTGATGTCATGGCGCAATTGTTAGAAGAACAGACAAATAATTGTTCCTTGACATCATTTTTGACGGGTTCAAATCCCACCTTGACTTTTTGGTAAAATAAAAAATACTAAAATAAATTCAAACGATAGATGAAGCACCAAAAAATCTTATGTATTTCGACTTCGAAATAATTCTCTATGATAATGTAATAACGCCTGATTTTTAAAAAAATTATATTTGTTTTATAATTAAAAAGTAATTATATTAATACTTTAAATTATTTTAATTTAATTGTGTAATTTACCCTAAATTATATTCATACTTTTAAAATAAGATATATATTAAAGGATTTTCTATAATGATTTCATTTGAAGTAAAACTTTGATGCGATAAACATCGTGTTAGCTTTGTAAACGAAAATATAAATGAATGTTAACTTTCGTTTAGACCATAATCATTGTTGCAATGGAAGTTTTGAATCAGATGTATCGGGATCCGGAGTTACCAGGCAGTTTTGGTGGTATCAGTGCTTTACAGCGTGTTTTAAAAAGTCGCGTAAAAACCAAAGACATCAGGAGTTGGCTGCAAACGAAAGATTCGTACACTTTGCACAAGCCTTTGCGACACAAATTCCCGAGAAACCGTGTCATAGTAGGAGGCATAAACGAGCAGTTTCAATCTGATTTAGTAGACATGCAATCTCTCTCTTCTTTGAATGACGGATATAGGTTTTTACTGACATGTATTGATATTTTGTCGAAATATGCATGGGTCATACCTCTAAAAGATAAGAAAGCTCCAGGTATTAAAAGGGCTTTCGAAAAAATATTTTCAGAACGTAAGCCACACACTCTGCAGTGCGACGATGGGAAAGAGTACACGAATAAGCTTGTGCAAGATTTCTTAAAAAAGCAGAATGTTCACTTTTTCACAACCAATAACACCACAAAAGCTTCTGTAGTAGAACGCTTTAATCGTACACTTAAAACGAAAATGTGGAAATACTTTACTGAAAAGAATACAAAGAGATATATAGATGTAATCGATAAATTAGTACACAGTTACAACCACACATGGCATCGTAGTATTAAAATGACGCCTGCGTCAGTAAACATTGATAATCAAAGTCAGGTTTGGAAAACATTGTACGCAAACGACAAAATCTCTCCAATGAGATATGACTTGAATGCTGGTGATACCGTTCGTATAAGTAAAGAGAAACTACGTTTTGAGAAAGGATACGAGCAAAATTGGACAAGAGAAATTTTTACTATTCATAAAATCATACATCGAGTGCCTGTTGTCTATAAATTAAAAGATTTAGCAGGAGAAATCATAAAAGGAACATTTTACAAGCAAGAATTGCAAAAGATTTCGGATTCAGGTTATTATCCTGTGGAGAGGGTTTTGAAGAAAAGAAAACGTAATGGAAAATTTCAATATTTTGTGAAATTCCAAGGCTATCCGGAAAAATTCAACGCATGGGTTAAAGATATTCGAACCATATAAATAGAGAAGACATCATACTTACCATTCATTTCATCAAAAGATGTCGTTCTACATCACACTCATCAGGGACAGCTCTACGAGCTTTTTCCCAAATAATAAAATATCGCAATTTACAACTCAACTGCCCACCCCCATCAATTTAAAAGGTGAATGGGAAATGGCTTTGGTCGATTTCATTTATCCTCATACATGGTATAACGTTAGAAATGATAATAATTTGTTTGGTTTTGACTTGGGGGATGGAAAGTTGGAAGGTAGGAGAGTTCCTTCTGGATGTTACGAAACCATACCAGACCTCATTAAAAGTATGACGATACCATCGCATAAAAATAAGATTGAATTTCATTATCATCCAGTTACGAAAAGAGTTACAATCAAGACAGATAAGAAATCGAAAGTAGTTCTTTATGAAGGTCTAGCAGAACTTTTAGGGTTTGAACCCGGGGGATTTACAGGATTGCATCAAAGTCCTTTTGTGGCTGACCCAAACTCATCGTTTCCCGTGATGTATGTGTATTGTGATCTCGCGGAGCCTCAAATCGTCGGCGATGTTCAAGCCCCTCTTCTAAAAATTGTGTCTGTCGAAGGAAGCGATGGCGAAATTATTAATGCTCATTATTCGAGACCCTTGTACGTACCAATTATTCGTCAACATTTCCAAACGGTACAAATTGATATCAGGCTTCATTCTGGAGATTTAGTACCTTTTGAAAGAGGTAAAGTTTTTTTAACGTTGCATTTTCGTTTACGGCAAATCATATAAAAGAGCCTTTCGTTTTAAATTAATCTCATTTTCCTTTTTGATTGCGATAAAGAAAGATCAACAAAAAATGTTGGTGCCTTATACATGTTGTACACAAAAGTTCGAAGATTATTATGTAGGGCAAATAGGAAGAGGTTTACCTTACTATCGAGGAACAGTTTTGCAGAGAGGATACGGTATAGGCGGTTTTTTTGCTAAATTGTTTCGCAGTGCGATGCCTTTTTTGATAAGTGGCGCCAAAACAATTGGAAAAGAAGCATTACGAACAGGCACTATGGTTGCGAATGATGTATTAACAGGTGAAAATTTTAAATCGTCTCTTAAAACACGATCAAAAGAAGTCGGAAAAAAATTAGCTAGAAAAGCAATTGAAAAAGCAGATGAAATGATTGGCCATGGAAAGCTTAAAAGGAAGCGGAAACCTGCGAAACACATCATTTCATCAAAAGCACGGAAGGTGCAAAGACGTGATATTTTTGATTGTTAATATACGCATTATACTATGGCTTTTCTTTTAAAGGACTCTCCCGAATGTGCTAAATCCGAATTAGAATTATTTCATCTCCCTCCTACTCAAACAGTTATTGAAAGAGGCCAGTGGGTTGAATTTCACCCACTTTCCAATGTTTCTGATGGAGGCCCTGTAGAATTTAATGTTTCTGGAAGCGGAGAAGATTATCTTGATTTGTCCCAAACCCAGTTATATGTCAAAGTAAAGATTTTAAAAAAGGACGACAAACCCATTCCAGATAAATGTAAAGTTGGACCCGTCAATCTTTTTCTGCATTCCATGTTTTCCCAAGTTGATATTAGCCTGAACGATAGACTCGTTTCTTCAAGTAATAATACTTATCCATACAGAGCCATGATAGAGAAATTACTGAATCACGGATATGATGTAAAAACTTCTCAACTTTCCGCAGAATTATTTTTTAAAGATACTGCTGGTCGTATGAATGTTGTAGATCCTGCAGATGCAAACCCCAATGAAGGGTTTAGTAAACGTGCAGAAATGACTAAACTCAGTGCTTCAGTGGATATGATTGGACGATTGCACCTGGATATGTTTCACCAAGAAAGACTGCTCCTAAACATGGTTGATGTAAAAATTAAACTGATTCGTAGTAAACCAGAGTTTTGTTTATTGGCGGGTGAAGGGGATTTTAAGGTTTTCCTGGAACATGCTTCCCTATTTGTTCGTAAAGTACGAGTAAGTCCTGGTGTTGTCTTAGGACACGCTAAAAGCTTAGAAAAAACAACAGCCAAATACCCTATTACCAGAGTGCTTTGTAAAACATACTCTATTCCTGCAGGCAATATGAGTTTTGTTCAAGATAATATTTTTACAGGCCAGATGCCCAATCGCATCGTAATCGCCTGTGTGGATAATGACTCATTTAACGGTGACTATAAAAAGTCCCCTTTTGAGTTCAAACATTACAATATTAATTTCATTGGCGTCTATGTGGACGGACAGCCCGTTCCTCACAATCCACTACAACCTGACTTTGAAAACAATTTATTTATTCGAGCTTATGAGAATTTATTTTCGAATGCTGAAAACAAAGGCTTGTACCTTTCAAGATCAGAATTCTCACAGGGGTATTCATTATTTTGCTTTGATCTGTCACCTGATTTATGCGATGGTACACATCTTAATCTCATTCGTCATAGCAATTTAAGATTAGAAATTAAGTTCGGAACAACTTTGGCGCAAACAGTCTCTTTGCTAGTGTATGCTGAATTTGAAAATTTAATCGAAATCAACAAATCTCGTAATATTCTGTATGATTTTGGAAACTAATGAATTCATCGCAAATTCATAGAATTTTATCACGTGATCCTGTTTCGGCGAGGTATTTTGCAGGTGTTTTCCCTTCCGACAAAATACCTGATATTCGACACTTTCCCTGTGTATTAGTGATCAATACCGATAAACATGACGAAAAGGGATCCCATTGGCTAGCAATTTACGTTCAAGATAAGAAAACTCTGGACTTTTTTGATTCTTACGGACTTCCTCCCGAAACCTATGGAGAAGACATAACAAGATTTGTGAAGAAGTATCACCGAATTCGTTGGAACAAGGCAATGCTTCAAAGTTTAACGTCCAATGTCTGTGGACAATATTGTATTTTCTTTCTTGTAAAACGATGTCAAGGACTTTGTATGAATTCTATTACCAATGTATTATCCAGAAAGAAGAATGATTTTCGAATGTATCAATTTGTCAAAAAACGATATGGTGTAAACATGATTTTTAAAAAATAAAAATATACATTTCTCTTATTTTATGTGTGTTTATTTATTTATTTTAATTCATCATGGATAGTAGATTACATAAAAAAAAAATTCATTTTGTTTTTTAGAAAAAAAAAAGTGCATGTATAAAATTTGTCCTTAACAAGATCATACAAGTTATTGTGATATGTATATTTACAAAATAATAACAATAATAATAATAATAATAATTTCGCCGAAAATAGTCAAGAAACTATAAAAGTTGAAGCTTTCATTCATTCTTGTCATTTAAAGCATGGAATTACTCAAGTTAGTACATCCTTCTACTGTTCTTATCAGCGGGCCGACAGGCTCGGGTAAAAGCTTTTTTGTTAAAAAATTAATTGATTACAAATATTTTCATCCTATGCCCACAAGTATAATATACTGTTATGGAAGTTATCAACCCCTTTTCAATTCCATGAAAGGTGTACAATTTGAAGAAGGTTTACCCTGTAATCTTAATTCTCTAAAAAACGCTTTAATTATCATTGATGATTTGATGTCAGAATTAGCTTCTGATGTACGATTGAGCAAACTTTTCACGAAAGGCAGTCATCACCGGAATCTTTCCGTTATCTTTATAACTCAAAATTTGTTTCATCACGGCAAAGAAATGAGAAATATTAATTTAAACTCTCATTACATGGTACTATATAAGAATCCTCGAGATAAAAGCCAAATAATGTATTTATCCAGACAAATGTTTCCTGGTAAATCTAAGGCTTTTCAAGAAATCTTTAATGATGCTACTGCATTACCTTTTAGCTACTTATTCATTGATTTAAGGCCCGATTCTTGTGAAAGTTTGCGCATGCGCACTAAAATCTTTCCTGGTGATAAACATTATGTGTATGAACTTCGATAAACCATTTTTTCCAGGGAACGCCAAAATCTTGAATCTGAATGATTTTAACTGCTCCAAGATTAATTTATTAAATATTTCAGAGTTAAACTGCCCAAGTCACAAAACCCTGTTTTAAACATTGTGTTTTAAAGAAAGCTTTTACTTACGGTAAGCATATAAAACAAAGAGATTAAGCTCAACGACCATCATTTGAACTCAGGATGTCGACCGTGGAACATCTGAAATTGTTAAGCAAGGCAAAGAAAAAAACGGCCTTTCTTAAAAAGTGTCCTAATAGTATTATAAAAGGTGTCTGTGAATGCGTCTTAAATCTTTTAAAGGGTAACATACCTGTCTCTAAACGTCAGAAAAATAGATTAATAACTTATAAAAGAACATTGCGACGCCTGGGAAATAAAAAAGTACCTCTGTTTAAGAAAAGACGACTTCTTGTTCAAAAAGGAGAAGGGTTTTTGTCTATACTTATTCCAGCTGCAGTATCAGTGCTCAGTACGTTGATCAATGGAGTTCGCTCGTAAATTCAGACTTATTCCAGCTGACAGAGATCAAGAGTTTGCCGATGAGCATTTAAGTGATTTAGATAGACAAATTCAGACTATTTTGAAAAGAAAAATAGAGGACGATGAAAAAGCGAAGCTGTATACACAGATTTTGCAAAAGTTTGTATCATTCCCAGATATGAATGCGGTCAAAGCCCCTGAAGAACAACTTCCCCAGAAACCCCTGGAAAAGTCTGATGTAGAAAATGAAATTCTAAGTTCTATTCCTGTAAAGCAAAAGAAAACTGCTGTTAAAATTATGGATTTTTTTAAACAAAATAAAATTTCCTGTACAGAAAACAGAGAATTGAAAATTGATGATACTGTAATTAATGGTTCAAATATTGTTCAACTAGTCGGTTTTTTGCTGAGAGATAGACGTCAAAAACCTATTGCCTTTGATCAGTTTCAAGAACTTTTAAAGAAAAACAGCTTTCCCCAAGAATTTATAAAAAACAAGTATTTGAAGACTGAACAGAAAACTATTTATGCAAGACCTGAACCCTATCATAGAAAACGAAGGTTATCTAAGCACGCAACTTTACCAATATCACCAATACCATGGTTGAAAATGTAGAATATAATGTTTTTTGCAAATATAATGTATTTTATGAAACAAATAAATATGTTTATAGTTCAAAATATATTTATGTGTGTGACTGTTTTTTTCGTAATATTGCAAAAAAAAAAGTAATCGTTAAGATTGCTTTTTCTAAATTTTTTCTTTAAGAAAGGAATTTTTTTTTTTTTTTTTGAGAAATAACGTTTTCAACGAAACACAAAAAATATGTTCAGTAAATAAAAATTTATGTTGCAGAAAAAATATTATGTTTTAGGAAAAAAAAAAGTTTTTTTTTTTTTTGTGTTGGAAAAAAAAATTGTGTTTTGGAAAATAATATTTTGAGTTTTGGAAAAAAATGTTTTGGGTTTAGTGTTTGGAAAAAGAGTTTAGGAAAATTATTTTTAAGAAAAGTGTTTGTGTTTAGGAAAAAAAAAGTTTGATGTTTTAGGAAAATTATTTGTGTGTTTTGGAAAAAAGTTTGATATTTAGGAAAATTATTTTTGTGCTTTGAAAAAAATGTTTGATATTTTAGGAAAATTATTCTAAGAAAAGATGTTTTATGTTTTGGCAAAAAAAGTAATGTATTATACAAAAAAATATATGCATTGGAAAAAAGATTTAAGTTCAGTAAAAAAAAAAAAAAAAAAAAAAAAAGTTATGTGTTGGAATAAAAGATTTATGTTTTGGAAAAAAGTAAATGCATTGTAAAAAAATAAGTTTGATAAAAAATATGCACTGGAAAAAGTTTTAAGTTCAGTAAAGAATTCAGTTCAGCGAAAAAGTTATGTATTGGAAAAAAAGTTTTATGTTTTGGCATAAAAAGTTTGATGTTTTAGGAAAATTATTTTAAGAAAAGTGTTTGTGTTTAGGAAAAAAGTAATGTATTGTAAAAAAAAAAAAATCTGTTCGATAAGAAATATGCACTAGAGAAAAAAAAATCTGTTCGATAAAAAATATGCACTGGAAAAAGATTTAAGTTCAATAAAAATAGTAAAAGGATCAAAGTATAAAAAATATATTTTTTTATTTTCTGAACACAAACTTATTATTTTTAAAGAAAAGTTTTTTTTTTTTCTAAAGTCCAACATTTTCTTTTTTTTATTCATACCTGAAACATTCTTATTAATTTTATAAAAAACAAGACTAAGAAAACAGACAAAAGATATTATGTACATATACATTTATTCAGATCTAAAATTTACAATGATAATTGTAAGAAATCATTTTCTTCTTGTGATTGTTGGTCTGCTCCAACATACATTTTTTGTACAGATTCCAATAATTTTGGGATAATTAATGAATCAAAAAATTCTTCTTGACCAAGTACATATTTAAAGTCAACAGTTAAGTTTTTTTTAACAATGTCTTTTGCAACATCACGCATGTTGATGGAATAAAGTGCACTGTCAGAGAACTCTAACCATTTTTCAGTTCGAGTTTTCGTTACACAGTCATGCATAAAAGGTGCTTGATAAGACTCACGACATCCGAAACAGTTTATCAGTTCCGAAATTTTGATAGTCATGGCAGCAACTAAACACTTAGTCAGGGAATCAGCGAGTTCTAAAAACGCGTCGGGATTAGATGTTGGGTTAAACTGCAAATCGGTGTTGTCCAGTTCTTCATAAATATAGTAAGATATTGAGTATGTGATTAGTCCATCTTTCAAACGATCCGTGATATTGCACATGTTATCAACTACCTTTTCAAGCTCAGCAAGTGTTAGTACGACGTGTTCAGGTACGAATTGCATACTCATATTTTTTCTTTGGAAAAGTCTTTGGAGAACGTAAAGTTCCACACCATCCTTCACTTGCTTTGAAATGCACAAATCTGATTCAATAATTGTCATCTTTTCTGAAAATTTGGGATTTAATATAGTCTTGATTTCACGACACAAGGATTGCCAGACTTTGGGAGTTAGAGATACACCATCTTTAGTAGGCTGTAATTCACCGTCGGGATCAACAATATAGCGTCTAATGTGAACTCGGGTTTGCCCCAGAAAATAATTCACGGAAAGAAAGTTTTCTCCACCTAGGTATTTCATGTCCTTCGAATTATGCCATTTAACCTTTTCTACAAATGATTGAACCTAAAAAGAAATAAAGAGAGAGACCCAAAATAAGTAAACATAATAAAAAACATTTTAAAACTTTAATATTATGAATTGAAAAAAGTATTGATTTAAAAAAAATCAATTAAAAAACTTACCGTAGTTTGGTAATTCTTCGTTTTCTTGTTGCTTTCTTTAATTTCAACAAGTTTGCGCTTGCTTTTGTTGGTTTTAAGTCCGTCTTCCATAACGAAAAACAATAAAAATAACTAAAATAAAAGCGAAGATAAATCACAAGACAACAAACGATGCTACACACTCTTGAGAATAATCTAAGCGAATGACAAATACAACTGATGCCATTTGTTGAATCAGAAACTTTTTTTCAGAATCGGTTATAGTTAATCGGTTTCTAAACAACTCATCTTGATATTTTGCTTACAGTTTAACCTTAAAAACAACTCAACTTTGCAAACGGTCCTCGTAATTGCTTGTCTAGGGTGCAATCATCACATGACGTCACATTCACGTTCGAACATATTCCGTTTTTGATTGACAGGTGGACACCCCCCTTCTATCGTACTCCTCTACAAGCCTGTCACGTGACACCCCCTTTTCCACCCCCTCAAAGTATCCAGCAAAAAACTACTCAACCTCCCGCAAAAAACCCACTCAACATCCAGCAAAAAACAACTCAACCTAAAAATCCCCGTCCTCCTATACGATCCCGTCACGTGATCCCCTTTCCGACCCCCCTTCCCCCTCCCCTAGCCTATTCAGCAAAACAACTCAACCTTCAGCAAAAAAAAAACAACTCAACCTAAAATCCTCGTCCTCCTATACGATCCCGTCACGTGATCCCCTTTCCGACCCCCCTTCCCCCTCCCCTAGCCTATTCAGCAAAAACAACTCAACCTTCAGCAAAAAAAAACAACTCAACCTAAAATCCTCGTCTTCCTATACGATCCCGTCACGTGACCCCCTTTCCGACCCCCCTTCCCCCTCCCCTAGCCTATTGAGCAAAAACAACTCAACCTTCAGCAAAAAAAAACAACTCAACCTAAAATCCTCGTCTTCCTATACGATCCCGTCACGTGACCCCCTTTCCGACCCCCCCCCTTCCCCCTCCCCTAGCCTATTCAGCAAAAACAACTCAACCTTCAGCAAAAAAAACAACTCAACCTTCACCCTCGTCCTCCTATACGATCCCGTCACGTGACCCACCCCCCACTTCCGGTTTCACCCCCCCTTTTGATTGACAGCTGCCACGCCCCCCCTATGACGTCACTTCCGTCGCACGTAGACCTCTGTATACTACTAACGCATAACACATTTGAAAAGCCAATTTCAGCAGTTCCTATCTACAGTCGCCCCACCAGTGGCCGAGAGGTTCTGCTCTCGAAGCTGGTAGACGGGAGGTGCTGGGTTCGATCCCAATCGCGCCCGTCGGCCTAATCGTTCGGAGTTTTCGTGGTTTTCTTCGAGCCGTGGATCTTCCATGCGTTAATACGGATTGGGTTCCCTTAGAAAGACACCCACGGAGGGCACTCCCCCCAGGCCTATATCCCTCGTGTAGATAATTGGCTGTCAAAAATCAACCCAACCCAACCCTATCTACAGTCGGAAAATTATTGTAATTATTCAAATTTTCAATCGTTAATAAAATACTTATTATTCATCCTATCAAGTTGAAATAAATTTTTTTAAACTTGTACTGGATGCCAATTGATGTTAATACGGTTTTTCAAATTTTAATTAATTGATTAAATTTTAATTAATTAAATTTTAATTAATTAATTTTAGTTTTACATGAGAAACAAAATGACGGCCATTGGTTATTGAAGCATTTAATGCATCTTCATATCTATAAGGGGGTTACCATAGGGGGGACCCTGTTCTGTCGCCAAATACCGCCAAGTTTGTCGCCAATTTGGCGACCAAAGTGAGTCGCCAAAAGGGACGCCAACTTGGCGATATCTCTAATATTTCGCCGAATTCCCATAGACTTCCTTTGTAAACCTACTTGCTTATAGAAAATCAACAAATTGAGATATTTTAATGCAACGAAAGCTAATATTAGCTTAAGGCTGTTCTCAAATCCAAAAGGGCAACTTCCTGACATAAGTTTTAATTTATTTTTGTTCGAAAATGCATGAAACTAGCTGGTGTTGTTCTTCAGAAACTTTGTCATCGAGTTGTTTTTTCAATTTTTTTGCAAACGCAATATATCTTTCTGAAAATAATGTCAAAGTGGACGTTTTGAACTGAATTTCCGCGCGAAAGTAGAAAAATCACTCAAGAGCGGGCAAAAAACGGGTTTGTCATGTGGTCGAAATCGCTTATAACTCAATGGGTAATTTATTGATCAAAAATTGGAAAAAACAGTTCAATTCCAAATCGCTTCCATAGCCAGGCTTTCCAATTTTATATCTTTCCGTTAAAAAATGAATTTGTAAATGTGTCAGAACGTTTTGCGCTTGTTGAGCACAGCAGTTAAGAACAGCCTTAAGGGATTATATTAAATTTTTCTTTGATGACCTAAGTAAGAATTGACTTTAAAAACTAAATTTTTATATTACTTGTTCTGTATGTATGTGATACAAATATTTTGAGTAGCTCTGTATAGGATACAGTAAAGCGCCGATTATCCGAACTCTAATTAACCGAACTTCCAGTTATCTGAACAGCCTATTTCTACCATTTTTTTTTTTTAACCGAACTCCCAATTATCCATTGGCTTCGAATAAAATTTTAAATAAAGCAAAAACTGATAGTGGATCAGAAAAGGGGGAATGGGAAACAATAAAGGAATGGGAAGAATCCTAAGCTATGAAGAAAATAAAATTAACGAGTGGTTAAATAGTGAAGAACATGACCCTGGATATCAGATTTTAAATGATAATGAGATTCATGATGAAAAAGAAATTAAAGAAAATGAAAACGAATCCTCTGAAAATAACCCATGTCCATCACCTAGCGAAGCCGTTGAATGTTTGAAAACAGCTATGAAATGCTAAAGAATGGTAAAAGAACGTTGATCCTATTCAACTAACGTATTCAAAAAGATTTAGAGATAGGGCAGCATTGAAAAGAATGTCTTCGTTGAAGCAAGCAACAATCAAAAGCTCTTTGCTTAAATTATAATCTCTAGTGTTCAGAAAATGATAAAAAGAGAAAAAAAATAATGATAAAAATGTGAAGAAAAAGAAACAAAAAACCAATTTTTAAACATGCCAGCGCTAACTTGGTGCTGCCAGTCCTATGCTTAGGTAACGTTGGAAGGTTTTAGTATAGTCAGAAACATCCCTTAAATTGTCTGTCCATTTATCCGAACTTTTGCTTATCCGAACTAGGGTCGGTCCCGACTTGTTCAGATAATCGGCGCTCTACTGTATATGGATTTGTATCTATAAACTACATGCATACAAAAATTTAGTTCAGTTAGGAAATACATACCACAGTTGAAAATTCCATTCAGCAATATCCACTAATACGGAGAATGGTATCGGTATGTGAATTCTTTTGTGCAGCCCTGCATACGAGGTATAGAATTTATACACAGCGAGAAACATGCAAAAAATGAGCTCAATTTAAAAGCGCATACCGAAATTGAAAACGTACTTCCAGCCATTGTTGCTCAAAGGCAGTACCGAAACCGATTTATTTTGTGTATCCCTGTAAATGAACAATAAGTGCTATTAATTATCTATTCTATAGTAATCATCTTTTTGTGAAATTCAGTGATTTATATCAATTTCAATACATTTTAAATAGAGTAATGTTATTAAAATACACTGCAAACGAATTTTTCCTATTGGCCATAATGTAACGAAATTCTTTTGAGTTCTCCTGTAAATGAACTATTAATGCTACACACTTCATATTCAATACCAAACATGCCATGATAAACATCATTAACATATACAGTACAGCCCCGATTATCCGCGGAATTGGGTGGCAAGGGCACCGCGGATAACCCGAAAAAGACAGAAAATGGGGTGCAAGCTCGAAAAGAAGGAAATTCAACATGAAAACTATGTTTTAGTGTACAAAAAACATAATAAAATGTTTAAAATACATACATATGCACAGTACAGCCGAAACCTTTGCTTTGCGTCTAAATCACTATATGATGACGCAATCATCATATATTGTCCTTTTTATTCTTTTTAAATTAATGTTTTCTTTTTCTTTCCATGTATTCAGTCAGTCATAAATGGATTTGTTAAAAAAAGTAATTTCAGGCTTATTTCTCGTCTATTTCATGCGGAAGTAAAACATTAAATAATAAACATGTCTTTTTAACGAAATGATTCATTATCATTTTGATTTCGCTATTTTATATCTGCAAGTCAACAAACTTTATGGGAGATTTACGATAATTGCACTCTTGACAGTTCGATATTAATTTAATACTAATCTATTTTAGTTACAATATTTATGTGGGCAATTTTCCTTTGCGTTGTTTATAAAAGCAAGCGATCATTTTTATTAACAAGGGGAATAACTCAGGCAATAAATTTAATCATAAAATTATATTTGACATCTATAATATAAATAAATTTTACGTATTGTTAATGTTTTGGTAGGGTTGCTTGAAGTTATTTTCACAATTTTGTCTTTATCAGTTTTTTCGCCAATAATTTAAATTCTCTTCCATTGTTTTTATATGCAACGGATAATTTGGCGTTTGCGTAACTCTCATATTGGCTTGGTATTTCAGTGAATGTGGCGTGCATTCGATATGTAATTTTTTTTTCATTCGGCCTGATACTTTGTCTGTGGGAAGACCGGCTTTTTCTAAGCGGCCCACCCCATCAGTATATTATGTCAACATTTCTTCAATAAAATTTTCATCTTTACTTTGCTGAATCTGTTTGCAGTCATGGGGATTAGAGCTCACAAATATGGGCTTTTGTGAGACATCCCAATGTACTCCACTCATACATCTGGCATAATCTCTAATTTTAAGTGTGGGGGGTTTCCCCTCCACACACTAAAATAAAGAACAGCAAACAAGAAACAATGTCATACATACTGTACAAAAAGTGTTGAGTTACGCCTTTTTTTTAAAAAATCAGTCACTTGTTTTTGCCTCTTGCTTTAGAAACCCCTTTTCTATCTCAAAAATGATGTTATTCTTGATATGCTCCCCTGGAATTTATCATAATATTCTTAGTTAATTGTTAAATATTTTAATATTATAAATATAAACCCGGGAGAACTCGCTGTATGAGATTTTCTCTCACCGTCGTACTTTTTTAAGACTCTTATTTAAACCATTTTTCATTTTAATTAAAATTTTAAAATGTTATTTTAATTATTTTACCTATTTGTGAGTAAAAGTACTAAGCCAAGCAAAAAAAAAAAAAAAAAAAATGTTAAGCGAATGTAAAGTAAAAGAAAAGCAAATGGGCACCGTGAGAGAAATTCTCACTAGCGAGTTCTCCCGGGTTAATAGCTATGCTTACGTTTAGTTAATAAAATCAAGAAAAGACATCACGACTTTATAACTGATATTTTAAACATGGCAACCGAATCTAGAAATATTCTTCTATTACTTTCGAATACATGAGTTTTTCTGTTTATATTTATTAGTAGGGCTTACTTTTTCCTTTCTTAAATTTAAAAATTTGGCTTAAATTTAAAAATGTGACTTAAAATTTGGCTTAAATTAAAAAATATATATATATTTCGCTTCGCGGATAAACCGCACCGCGGATAATGCGCTCGCGGATAATCGGGGCTCTACTGTATTAAGTGCATGAGAATCAGAGTATATTTACGCGAGTTAGAGGGTGGACAGACAGACAGACGGATAGGCAAACAGTATTCATAAATAGTTTTCAACTTTGTTGGAAAGTGCTAAAAAATAGCGTTATTTACATAATGCCGCATTTTAAAGTAAAAACCACACATTAAATGTCCAAAATTAATGGAATGTTCAGAAAAATTTTAATTTTTGATCTGTCTTTTGGTTAGAAAATAAAAAGGAAAGAATATTTTGCAGCAAATTTTGCTGTATATTATTGCAACAAACAAACATTTACTGTTTAGTTAAATCGTAACAGATGAAAAAATAATTAAAATAAATATCCATGCCTAAAATCGTTTGAACTTAATCTAAGATTTCTTGATTGTTTTCTCAATATATAATAATAAAAAAAGTTAATAAAATTAATATTTTAATTGATAATCAAGTTCTGGAAAAATGAAAATATCGTAATATTACCTGGAACGCACATTTAAATCTTTGGTCCGTTTCTTGGTGAGAAAATAAACGGGAAAGAAAGAATTCATTTGCATTTTGCAGCAAATATTGCTGTATATTATTCTAACAAAGAAATATATACTGTTGAGCTAAATGGTAACAGATTAAAAAAATAAAATAATAAAAATTCATGCCTAAAATCATTTAAGCTATCTACGATTTCTTGATTGTTTTCTCAATATATATTTAAAAAAAAGTTAGCTGTATATTATTGTAAACAAACAAATGTATACTGTTGAGTTAAATGGTAACAGATTAAAAAAATAAAATAATAAAAATTCATGCTTAAAATCATTTAAACTCTACGATTTCTTGATTGTTTTCTCAATATATATATTTTTTAAAAGTTAATAAAATTAATATTTTAATTGATAATCAAGTTCTGGAAAAATGAAAATATTGTATTATCATCTGGAACAAACAATTGTATATAATTTCTAGAATTCTAGCACACCATGAAGTGAAAGAAAAAAAATATCTCAATATTCTTTATTTATATATGAGGACATGAGTTTCAAAACTCACTTTATCCAAAATTTAAAAAATCGTATAGCAGTCTACTTTTCATAGTAGGCGCCACAATTTTAAATAATTGACACATTGGTCGAATTAGATGCGTCACTCTAAGATTTTATAGAAAGACTTTTAATCGACCATGATAAAGATACAAGGTTTACTCATTGAACAACTCTATGTACAATCGTGGAAAAAAAAGTAAACACCCCCTACTAACTCCTCAACAAGTTATCGTAAACAAACGTTATTGGTACCAAACGACTGGAAATTAGAGGTCTGCACGGGCCCGGGCCGGCGAAATGGAGGAGAGCTTTCAAACGGGCCGAGCCGGGCCGGCAGAATTAGGACAATTTTTTCAACGGGCCGGCAAAAAAATTGAACGGGCCTGCAGGGCCGGGCTTATAAAAAAAATTAATCGGGCCTATCGGCCCGATATAAGAATTTGAGAGTAGCAGATAAAATACGAGGCCATTTCCAATGAATATGACTTTTTCGAGAAGTATAAATGTGCGTTACGAGCCGATGCTAGTTTAAGAACATCAATACAGAAATGTAACATGTCCATCGTAGAGATCGGCATCGTACAGTTACATGATGCCTGATCCCGGGTTTAATTTTCGGCAGACTTGTGCCGGGACGGAACTGGTATTAATCGTTCTCAGGATGTGTAGGACAGGCATTATGTTTTGTAAAAGTATTAATAGCGATAATGAACTTCTGTTAGCAGTATCTTTGGAAATGTACCTTAAGGTGGTTCTCATATTTACTGCTCAACAATGCGAAACTCTCAGACACATTTTCTGACTCATTTTTAACTATAAAGCATAAAATTGACAGGCCTGAGTATTGAAGGCATTTGGGATCGAATAGCGGTTCCATCTTTCATAAATTACGTACAGAGATAACAGAGACTCTTGTCACTTGATTGTACGTTTTTCTCCTCTCCTGTGCTATCGCTTCCGGAAATTCGATTCAAAACGCTAACTTTGCCAGCATTTTCTGAAAGATATATTACTTTTATCTAAAAAAAAAAAAAAAAAAAAAACGGCATTTACATGGTTTCTGAATAAGAATACCTGCCAATTTCATGCGTTTCCGAAAAGAAATGAATTCATAAATGTATCAAAATGTAGCTCCTTTGGATTTCAGAAAAGCCTTAAAAATGACAGAAATATTTTCACAAATCTACCTTTTATTATAAGCTTCAAAAGTTATCATGTTTTTTTAACCCTTTATTCTAAACTACAATAATCTTTTAATGAACCCTTATTTAAATTTTGAAACGTCTGTAGAGACGTTGACTAAAACACTGTAAGTAATCGTTAATGTACTATTGTGTGTTTTCTATTTTGCGAACACATGGTAATTTAAAATATACTGTAAACAGTTCCCAAAAATATGCATGTAGTATTCATTAAAAGAATCTTAATTGTATGTCGAGAAAAAACGGAATTTTTTGTAGAAATGTAGTCGGACCGGGCCGGGCCTGTTTTCACTGATTTTTGTACGGGCCGGGCCGGGCCGAGAACGGTAAAAATGTAAACGGGCCGGGCCGGGCTCGGGCCGAACTTTCAATTTTTACACCGGGCCGGGCCCGGGCCAGGAAATTCCGGCCCGTGCAGACCTCTACTGGAAATAAAGTCTACTTTTAAATGATGTATAGAAAATTTTCTTAGGGGTCCATCTACATATTAAAACGAATCCAAACTTCATTTTTTTCGATAGCAATACCCAATTTTAACAAGATATTTCAAATCTTCGGTTCAAACTATGCCTAGACACCAAATTTCAAGTCATTTGAATGATAAGTTTTTGAATTATAAACATTCAAAATTGAGTGCTTCTAATGTTAAATTACATTTTCATATTTTTATTTGTATCTCCTCAAATTATGCTCCTAATGTGCTAATTTTTTTTTGTAGCAATAATATTAATATACCCAAACATAAATACGCTGAATTTGCAATTTTTATAATTTTATGATATGAATTATGAAATTAATATTCGAAAAAATTATGAATTGCAACCTACAATTTTTTTGATGGATTTAGATTTATTAAGTCCTGCTTTATGGAAATCCAAAATTTCACATTTTTCTTCCAAGTAGTTTTCAAATTATGCTTAAAAAACGACAAAATGATGGTTTAAGGAGCCGTCTGTGATAGAAGTGAGTAGATATTTTGAAATTTATTCTGCTGTCCTGTAATCTAACAGGGTCCACTGACTCCTTGAGTGGCGCTTTAGGTGCCTTGATCAAGAAGGGAGCTCTTTCGGTTAACAATCGAGTACGGAACTTCAATTTGGATACAGCCCTTAAAATACGCTCGTTTTAAAATAATTAATTTCTCGGAAACTTATGGTACGAATTGCATAAAAATTTGTTTTTAGGCTAATTGAAGGCTGTAAAGTTCATTTATGCTGTCAGAATTATGTATTGCTATTGAAAAAAACAAAGTTATGGTTCGTTTTAACATGTAGATGGTCCCGTAAGCAAATTTGATATGCATCATTTAAAAGTAGACTTTATTTCCAATCGTTCAGTAGCAGTAACTTTCTTCTACGATAATTTGATGAGGAGTAAGTAGGGGGTGTTTACTTTTTTTTCCACGACTGTACAATTATAATACATATGAACAAATTTTGGAACGACAGAAGAAATCCTCTCGGGGAAAACATTGACATGCATACATTTTCACCAACACGTCTCCTTCTCTCATAGACAACTTCTGCGAATCGCGAAACTCCGCGGGAAAAACTGACCGCAGGGAATGACGAGAAAATCTCTGACAGAAGCTAATGAAAGGAAATTAGGAACTGCCGTTTAGTGCTGCCACCTAGTCTAATGATCTTTAAATATTACCCGTTATAATCGTGTTTTCTATACCAATCAGTTCTTTTGGTAAACCTGCACCGAAAAAACACTACAATCTGGGGGAAAAAATAGTTTGATTCTGTATTTCCAGCATTGTAAAAAATTGGTTTACAATGAAAAACAATGGATGCAGTCAGAGGTTTTTCGCGATTTCCCAAAATTTGATTTTTTGGATAAGGCGAGTTTTAAAACTCACGTACTCATATATTAACCAAATTAATTTAAATAAAAGCCCGTAATAAAAGCAAATGTAACATCAACTTCTTATCAACACGGAATGTTCAGATGAAAAAAAGGCACCCAAAACTGCCATCAAATAGTAAATAAATCAATAAACACTATCAATCACAATAAAATATGACAGATCTTTCTGGCTGGAAAATTTTTCGGAATTAACGTCGTATTTTATTGTGATTGGATTAGTGTTGATTCAAAGTGCTTCATTTGTTAAGGGAAATACTTGTAAAAGCTAACAGCATCGAAGAGTTTTGATTTTGTATTTAATAATAATTTAAACAGTTTAAATTTTAAAAGCGACTAGTTTAAAACTCACTACATATGAGGAAATGCACGTGCTGAGATCAGATGACATTACAAAAATCCATCTCGCCCATTTTTCCCCTTGAACAATGCAAAAGGACAGAAAGTGGAATTTCTGCAATTAATAAAAATCGGGAGACGGCTGCCTAGACCAGGGATGGCTAACCTACGGCACGCGTACGACTTTTGGCACGCGAAAGAATAATTTTGGCACGGCATTGCTTGTGGCTCTAAATCAAAATAAAGTGAAATTTCACAAAATCGCAACTGATTTTTTCTAAATTCGATTAAATGGAAATTGAAAAATTTTAATTGCGGCATATTATATTTCCAATCTAATTAATTATGGTCTCAAAAATTTTTTCAAACAAAGACGATATTTGAAAACTATCGACAAGAATTGGTTATTAGACATTACTAAATTCCGAAGGTAAAGTTATGGCAACTTTGAATTTATTTCAGAGCTATTCAGAGAAACTGGCGTTTGACATTTTAACTGGTTTTTTTTTTTTTTTTTTTTTTTTTGCCTATCCATGTTTTCGAGTCGCTGTTTTCACAAATGAATATTATCAAAACTCAAACTGAAAGCCTTTGTCAGATAAATCCGGATCAGTTTGCTTTAAAATTAACCTGATATTAATTAAGATACAACAACTGAAATCAAATTACATCGTATTCATTTTTTTAAATTAAATTCTAAAATATATTTGTTTCTATAATTATTATAGTGTAGCATCTACATGTATGTTTCTAATATTTTTTAAAATCTTAATAGAAAATTTCAAATAATTTTAATCCATTATTTTTCCATCTACTAAATTTCTTTTTTAGTTAGCACGTCATGGTCACGTAAAATATTTTTTGACCAAATTTAGCATGCGGCAACAAAAAGGTTCGCCAACCCTGTCCTAGACCATCACCCAGGGTTCTCGCTGGCTTTTGACCAACATTAGCGATTTGACGAATAAGAAATAAAAAACAGTAGCTAAAGGAAAAGAAATGCTAGCAAAATAGATTCTGCTTGAAACACTGAAAAATCTATTTTTATCTTTAACCCTTTATTGTATCCTTTTTTTTTTTTTTTTTTTTCAAAATGTTCTAAAATAACCTAATTTTTGTAATTGCTTATAAAATAGAAATTTTACTATCCGCTAGAAGAATTATATAAAAACAAGGTACATTTTAAATGTCTCCAGAATATGTAAATGTTCACGATATTCTTTTAGCAATCTAAATAAAAATTAAAAAGTCCTTCCGGTCAGTGCCGGGAGGAAGAGGTAGCTTTCATATTCCTTATTTTAAAAAAGCCAACTTATATCATTCAAACACAAGAAGCTCAATTTAGTGGAAACCGAATATAGGAGATTCAATACTAATTTTTATCAATATAATGAATGATAATTTCGTGAAATTAGTCAGCTTTATCCAAGCTGCTTTTCTTTAAAGTAACTTATATTTTGCTGCCAAATTCGGCGATTTCTTAAAGTGCCTGCCATTTTAAGACAACATGGTGGATGAGGCTAACCTGTGAACTTGGTCGAGACCTTAGTAATTGCTGTGCACATGCTCACTCACATCGGAATCGGTTAATATATACGAGTGCTGTCGCATGCAAAAAATCAGATTTTTCAAAATGTCACCCACAATAGAAATTGAAACTGCTATATCTGAGCCATTTTTTAAGGTAAAGACAAACAAAAAATGCTCCTGAAGCCTTATATCAAGGTCAAATACTTAAGAAAGAAACCTTTTTCAATTTCTAATTTTTTTGCACCTCACTTTAAACATATATATTTTTTTTTAATTTAATGGCCTCCATTTTGAAACAAGATGGCTGATGAATCTGGCCAGCGAACTTGGTCGAGGTATTGATGTATACTATCCACATGCCTTCTTACATCGAAATAGGCGAATACGTGTGTTATCGCGTGACAAATACAAGATCGTTTCAAAATGTTACCCATGCTAGAAATTCAAAGTGCTATAATTCAACCATTTTTTAAGATATAAACAAAAGAACAAATTTTCAGAATCAAAAACTGCTCCGGAATCTTTGTATCAAGGCCAAACACATAAAAAAATCTTTTTCATGTTCCAGTTTTTTAATAACTCATTTTAAATTTTAAATTTAATTTTTTTTAAATGGCAACCCTTTTGAAACAAGATTGCGAATGAAGCTGGCCAACGAACTCGGTCGAGACATTGGTATGTACTATGTACAGACCAAGTTACATCCAAATCGGTTCATAAATACGCCTGTTATCGCGTGACAAAAATCAGGTCGTTCTAAAATGTCAGCCACAATAGAAATTCAAAATGCTATTACTCAGCCATTTTTTTAGATATAGACGAAACAAAAACTGTTCCGGAATCTTTGTATTAAGGTCAAACACATACGAAAAAAGTCTTTTTCGTTTTCTAATTTTTTGGTATCTCATTTTAATTTTTTTATTTTTTTAAATTTTTTAAATGGCCGCCATTTTGAAACAAGATGGCGGATGAAGCTGGCCAACGAACTCGGTCGAGATATTTGTATGTACTATGTACACACCAAGGTGCATCCAAATCGGTTAATAAATACGCCTGTTATTACGTGACAAAAATCAGGACGTTTCAAAATGTCAGCCACGCTAGAAATTCAAAATGCTATAACTCAGCCATTTTTTAAGATATAGACGAAACAAAAACTGCTCCGAAATCTTTGTATAAAGGTCAAATACATAAGAAAAAAATATTTTTCCATTTTCAATTTTTTGGTACCACATTTCAAATTTTAAATTTTTTTAAAAATTTTAAATGGCCGCCATTTTGTTTCAAAATGGCGGATGAAGCTGGCCAACGAACTCGGTCGAGACATTGGTATGTACTATGTACACACCGAATTACATCGAAATCGGTTCATAATTACGAGAGTTACAGTGTGACATACGTCATATATATATATATATATATATATATATATATATATATATATATATATATATATATATATATATATATATATATATATATATATATATATATATATATATATATATATCAATTTTGAACGGAGGGTGGTTTCGGGGTCTGGGGGTCATGATCGATGAAAATATACCAAAATTTTTTGAAATCGCTTTCCTCCGAACGGCTGCAATAGGTACTGTTAAGCTCTGGTATCTCGGCAGGTGACCTTGGAGGAATCTATTTCTGACCAGGGGTTTCAGGGTCAAAGGTTGCCAAGTACAAATGCGTAATTGGCGAACGGACAATCCGCCAAATCCCGGAAATAGGGATTTTCTCCACCAGTACAAGTTTACTCTTTTATCTGTGATTTCTAAGAAGTTGGAAATAACTGTAAAATGTATATTCTTTGTTCTATGGTGATTTTACTATTTCAGATCGTAGCTGTTATTTGAGGTTGATCTTGCTCTTTGTCTTTTAAATTATTATTATCGATCTTTGTCAACTATATTCACCTTAACAAAATGCCACGGAAAAAGAAAATTATTCATTCCAAGGAGCGAAATGTTGGTTGATTGGTTGGTTGATTTTGTGACGGCCGATTATCTACTCGAGGGATATAGGCCCTAGGGGAGTGCCCTTCGTGGTGGTCTTTCTAAGGGAACCTAACCCGTATTTACGCATGGAAAATCCAAGGCTTCGAAGAAAACCACGAAAACTCCGAAACGGTTAGGCCGACGGGCGCGATTGGGTTCGAACCCAGCACCTCCCGTCTACCAGCTTCGAGAGCAGAACCTCTCAGCCACTGGTGGGGCTCCAAGGAGCGAAATGGGTTGGGTTGGGTTGATTTTTGACGGCCAATTATCTACTCGAGGGATATAGGCCCTAGGGGAGTGCCCTTCGTGGTGGAACCTAACCCGTATTTACGCATGGAAAATCCAAGGCTTCGAAGAAAACCACGAAAACTCCGAAACGGTTAGGCCGACGGGCGCGATTGGGTTCGAACCCAGCACCTCCCGTCTACCAGCTTCGAGAGCAGAACCTCTCAGCCACTGGTGGGGCTCCAAGAGCGAAATGGGTTGGGTTGGGTTGATTTTTGACGGCCAATTATCTACACGAGGGATATAGGCCCGGGGGGAGTGCCCTCCGTGGGGGTCTTTCTAAGGGAACCTAATCCGTATTAACGCATGGAAGATCCACGGCTCGAAGAAAACCACGAAAACTCCGAACGATTAGGCCGACGGGCGCGATTGTGATCGAACCCAGCACCTCCCGTCTACCAGCTTCGAGAGCAGAACCTCTCGGCCACTGGTGGGGCCAGGAGGAGCGAAATGGGATTTTAAAAGTCATGAAATTTTTTGAGGAGGAAAGGAACATTCTTTTAAAATTTCTCGCTTGCATTTTGACATTTTAAAATGATTTTTCCCTAGAATAGCTGAGGTCGATCTATAAACTGGTTACTTTTCGATTTTGATAAAGTTTCAGTATAAAGATTTTTAGATTTCTTTTATAATACATAAAGTTACTTTCACTTTCGGAGTCGGTTCTGAAATTGAAAGTGTACTCATTATTAAAAAAAGCATCCTAAATCAAAAAAGTAAAAACTAGCCCGGTTAGAGATCAACCTCAGCTATTCTACAAAAAAAAAAAAAAAAAAAAAGAAAGAAAAAAAAGAAAAAAAAAAGAAAAAAAAAGGAAAAAGAAAAGAAAAAAAGGAAAAAAAATCATTTGAAAATATAAGTCATACATTTGAAGTGAATGCTCTCATAGGTTTAACATTAACATCCCTAGTGTACATTCTTAAAATATAATATAAGGTTTTATAATAACTTAATTTAACACTGCAACCATGCAGAGTCACATCAAGTGTAGTTCAGATGGTCACTTCCGCACTAGTCGTAAAATCTGATAGACGCTCAAGTTATTCCTATCAATGCACCATTGATTGATTAAATAAACAAATAATTCAAAAAGCCAATGCCATTAATTAAACATAAAATCCCCTCCTCCCTATTTTTTAAAGGTACTATGGAAAAGCCAATAAAAAATATCTGAATAAATCAGTTATCCGTTTCTGATACTTATATATATATATATTTTAAATATCGAAATCTATAGTTAAAAATATCTCAATATGCATGAATGGAATAAATGTAAAATAGAATAAATAGAGATAATAAAATAAAATTAGAAGGAAATGAATTCATTCTCTAATTAATCTTAGGGAAAGTGTATGAAATTTCCAGCTCTTGAAAGGCATTTATATGAACCTATCTATAAAAATAAAAATATGCAAACTGGGAGCATAACAAATTTTATCTACTTTAAAATGAGATAAAGAGTTGGTTAATTGCACATGTGTTTAATTATCGTAAGTGAATTTTCCCCTTAATTAATGCATTTATTCTTCTTTGAAATTAAAGTCACGTGTAATAGCTATTAATTTATATAAATGTCTAACATTTTAAATTTAATTAGAAAAAAAAAAAAGAGATCTATATACACAATGAAAACATCCTAACATAATGTAGGCATTTTTAAAAAATTCAGGAGCATCTTTTTAATTATAAAATCATTAATAAATTTATATCTAAAATATTATGAAATGATCCTCATTAATTCTTATATATAAAGAATTGCCATTGCTGAAAATATGTCTAGGTACTTTTACAATTCATTCCGATAATTAGTATCATCATTTTTAGTATCAGAAGCATCGTTTAAGTTTTTAAATATCATAATTATTAATAAAATTATTGCTATTAGAAACGGCCACAGTTAAACATTACATTTATAAAAAATATATTAAAAAAAAATAATAATAATCCGCTTATGGTTGTCACTATTTTCGGCTAACGCGCCAATTATGGATGCCATTCTCTCCAGTACGTTACAACCTTTTGCCGATTATCCAGAATAGAATCGTCCGAATCTCCGCGCGTGAAATGCCAAGATACCGGAGCTTAACAGTAGCTTTTTGTAATGAAAGCTACCTAAAACAGCTGTCTTTGATTTACCGTTGGAAAATATACACCAAAAATTGCTATGTGATTTCGACTCTTAACCGATAGAAAAAATTTGACCGGCCAGAGATACTTTGCAAACAACTGATAAATTGATAAATCGCTAACTTCAACATCGCATTATAGCAAAACTTTTCTCTATATAGCGCTTGATGCAAGTAATTTTGTTTGTGTTTTTACAGGCGCGACTTCGGCTCATAGATAGTGATTAACTGACAATAGAGAAATACTTATCGCATAATCCTTTCTATGTCTTTAGCTGTTGCTAAACTGAATTGGTGTTGAGTAATTATCTCTATAAATAGAGCAATGTAAAGGACACGGTGCGATTAAACATCTAAAGCGGCATCAATCGTTTAGTAACGCGGATAAGAATCTCGGCTGTATGGCACACCACACACGCAGAAATTGAGCACTCGCAATTTGGCGAGTCTGATTGCTCTTATACTCGCCAAATGGAGCATTTTGTCGCGATTTGGCGCAATGGCGAGCGGCAGCGAGAACACTGCCATCACCTCATCGAGTTGACGGTTGAAATCCCAGGATTAGACAGAATTTGATATTCGATTCTCATATTAAAATGCAACTGGTCTGCCAAGTCATATGCCATTAAAACCACCAGGACTGGATTTTAATGGTTGATCGGTAGGTTTATCACTGTGTTTTCTTGCACCCAAAGGTGTGAAAACATGGAGGACTGGGAGCAAGAAAACACAAAGGTAAACCAACCAGTCAACCCTTAAAATTGGGTTTTCTGCTGTTTTCCACAAAAATATGACATGGCAGACCAGTAGTAATTTAATATGAGAATCGAGTTTTAACTAATACTGGAATTTCAGTCGTCAACTCGATAAGGTATAGGTTTGTGCAGCCTAGTGTTAAAGTGGGCGTTTTGAACCGAATTTCCGCGCGAAGGGAGAAAGAGCACTCAAGAGTGGGCGAAAAACGTATTTGTCACGTGATCGAATTTGCTTATAACTCAATAGGTAATTGATTGATCCAAAAATGAAAAAAAACAGTTCAATTCCAAATCGTTTCCATGGCCAGGCTTTCCAATTTTATATCTTTCCGTTTAAAAATGAATTTGTAAATATGTCGAAGCGTTTAGCACTTGTTGAGCAGAGCAGTTAAGAACAGCCTTAAGCCAGCCCCGTTTAAGATGGATTTCTCGTTATTACGTACGAAAACAAAATCCTGGGGTTAAAGTCTATAGGAAGTGCATGTAACATGCATAGTTTAATACGTACAGTTTAATAGTTCATTCGTTAAGATAGACAAATATTTATTGGATGTGATATTCCGACAGCAATAGACGCTGACTGTTTTGTAGGTTTTGATAATGATGTCATAATCGTTGAAAAATTGACTAATCGGGACATAATCGATGAAGTAAAAAGAAAATCCAGGATCTAGCAATGGTGAAAAGGAAGAAGAAATCTCTCCTCCAAAAGTGCAAGATGTCCGTGATATGCTGGTGACAATTAGGAAATTTTATCAATCAACTGAAAATGTTTCTGAGAGCACTTTTGAACATTTGGCTAAACTTGAGAATGATATCTAAAAAAGGTCACTTACCAAGAAAAAACAAATGAAGATTATTTCTTTTTTGCATGTTTGTTGTTGTTTTAGTATTTTTAGGAAAGTAGCATAAAATGGTTTGATAAAACAAATTTTTAGCCATATTACAATGGTTGTGTACACAATAAGTATTTTTTACAGTAATGCAAAACGTCACATATATGAACTCCTGTTATAATGGACTCTCGTTAATACGGACAAAAAACGTTTGCCCCTGACCATCCGTCTTAACGAGAGTTCACTGTACTTGAAATCTCAGAACCCATAAAATGGATCTTGACTGAGCCACTCAAAATTCACGGGATGCATGAATGCACAATGCATGAAACTAGCAGGTGTTGTTGTTCAGAAACTACGTCATCGAACTGTTTTTTCCGTTTTTTTTTTTTCCTTTTTTTTGCAAACGCAATAGATTTTTCAGAAAATAGTGTCAAAGTGGCCGTTTTGAACCGAATTTCCGCGCAAGAGAAGAATTACCACTCAAGGGAGGATGAGAAATGTCTTTGTCACGTGATCAAGATCACTTATAACTCAATAGGAAATTTATTGATAAAAAAATGGAAAACACAGCTCGATTCCGAATCGATTCCATATAGTCAGGCCTTCCAATTGTATATCTTTCCGTTAAAAAATGAATTTGCAAATGTGTCAAAACGTTTTGCGCTTGTTGAAGAGAAAAGTTGTTTTTTTTTTAAACTCTCGTAGTTTTCTGGCTTTGAGAAAAAACTTACAAAACTTACAGCATGCGGCTCTTTTCTGTGAATTTCAGATGTGACTTTCAGATGAGATTGTTCTGAACTGCTCTGCACAACAAGCGCAAAATGTTTAACCACATTTACAATTTAATTTTTAACGAAAAGATATAAAATTGGAAAGCCTGACCATGAAATCGATTTGGAATCGAACTGTTTTTTCCATTTTTTGATCAATCAATTATTGATATAAGCGATTTTGATTAAATGACAAACACGTTTTTCACCCTTTTTTGAGCGCTTATTCTTGTTTCGCGCGGAAATTCGTTTTAAAACGCCCACTTTGATACTATTTTTTGGAAGATCTATTGCCTTTGAAAAAAAAAAAAAAATCGGAAAAAACAACTCAATGACATAGTTTCTGAACAACAACTTCTGCTGGTTTCATGCGTTTCCGAGCAAAAACAAATTAAAACTTGGGTCATTCCATACAAAATGAGCAAATCACCTGTGGCAGACATGTCACAGATTTTAACGAAAATCATTTTGTAAGTAGATCATATCTATTTATGAGTAAATGTAAAATAATAGATTTTAGGATTGTTTATTTAAGTATTAAAATTTATATTAAAAGTGGATGCAAAATCGTGGTTTTGGCTACATGCTTGAAGTTTCAATTTTGGTTATTAGCCTTAAGAATGCAAAGACTATATTAAAAATTATTTATAATTAGGAATGAATGATAAGTAACAGATTGACGTAAGTTAGTAATTGTATTTTTATTCCTTAATGAGAAAAAAATTATTTTGGAAAAAATTGGAGGGAAAAATGCAACGTTTCTATAGAGATGAAGGACACCTCTGACAATATCAAAATTGCTTGACGTTATAGCTAACAGTATATATATTAAATATTTAAACTTTAATTCTTGCCTTTTTTATTCCTTAATGAGAAAAAAAATAAATAGTAAAAAATGTTGAGGATAAAATGCAATATTTCTATCACTTGTTTCGACGTGAAAGAAATCTTTTTTAAACTTTTAATTCTTTTAATATTATAGATAACAGTGTATATTTTAAACATAAGAACCTTTATACTTGCTTTCAGTTTATTTTTTCCTCAAGAAGATTTTTAATTAAAGTAGAAAAAAAAGCTCAATTGAACAGAAAATTATATATTAATTTCTAAGCCCACATACAGAAAATAGATGGCAGCACTAAATTTTTTCACCTTGAAATCGTCCAATATTTTAAGAAACGCGCGCGAATTTAAAAAAATAGCTCATGGAATATAGTTAATACAAATTTTTACCCAATTTTATACAAATTTTTAACCCAATTTTGTGACGTTAGGAATCAAAAAGGCATGCTTGAATTTTTTTTATCAGATTATGGACTTATTGATCTTTATGTCTGTGCAATAAGTGTAATGTGGGACATTTCCTTCATTGTTTTTTTTACCTGTCAATAAGAGGAAAAATTACGATTTTGTCATTTTTTTTAAAGTTTCTAAAAATTTTTAAAGGTGAAGGAAATACATGGCAACTTAAAAACTTTAATAATTCGATCTTAATATGTAAAACTACATCAGGCATTAATTTCTCAGATGTTTTTGAATTCCTTTAATTTTTATTACGTTTTTAATTTTCTCAAAATTTGCAAATTTTCAATTTTTACAACCAATTAAAGAATAATCATGGTGTTACCAGATTATTATTGCTCAATAAATAAGAAGATAATTATTCAGAGGTTACATTATTTAAAAAAAAATTCATTTCAGTTAAATAGTTTTCAAAATACAGAACTTCAAACCTGCAACTTTGGACGATTGCACACATGCCATTCTTTATCACAAGTTTTTTAAATGTCCAAAACTGCTAAAATAATTTATTTTTCGTGAAGATATTTTGCAGAGCTCTATTTGAATATGAATTAAACCTGTATATCAAATTTTATTAAAATCTGTTACTATGTGGCCACGACTTTTTTAAATTTTTTGCTCAATTTACGTGGAGAATGACCCACTTGTGTCATAAAGTTGCCCTTTTGGATTTGCGAACAGCCTTAAGAATCATGTCATTGACTATTTTACTCTGTAAATAAAAGCGTTAAATTATGGCTGATCATTTAAAAGCCCGTTCATTAATTCCAATTAATGGAAATCATTGATCTAAAATAAAGTTCGACCTTTCTGGGTCGAGTCTGCAACATATTACTTTCGAAGAAAGTATTGTTATCGAAATTTTTTTCGACTTCCGGTTTTCGAAGAATTTACACGTTTTAGGGTGTCTGAGATCACAAAAAACATGTTTATACAAAATGTCTGTCTGTCCGTGTGTCGCCATTGTACCATCAAAAATTGCATGAAGTTATGCATAGAATTGAACCAAATTTTTTGTGTATGTTTGTGGCTATGGCAAGCAGGTCCTCCCTGAATTTGGAAAAAATCCGCTGGTAGAGGGCGCTGTAATAGCGATTCTTGTGCATTTTGAATACTGTACCATCGAAAAGTGTATAAAGTTATGCATAGAATTGAACCAAATTTTTTGTGTATGTTTGTGGCTATGGCAAGCAGGTCCTCCCTGAATTTGGAAAAAATCCGCTGGTAGAGGGCGCTGTAATAGCGATTCTTGTGCATTTTGAATACTGTACCATCGAAAAGTGTATGAAGTTATGCATAGAATTGAACCAAATTTTTTGTGTATGTTTGAGGCCATGGCAAGATGGTACTCCCTGAATTTAAAAAAAATCCGCCGGTAGGAGGCGCTGTAATAGCGATTTTTGTGCATTTTTAATACTGTGCCATCGAAAAGTGTATGAAGTTATGCATAATTCTAATAAAAATACTAATAAAACTAATTAAAATTAAATATTGACATGAGATAGAAGAAAGTTTTGAGATTGGCACATCCAACTAGTATTTATTATGTGCATTCAATTGGGGTCCTCGACAATTTACGATATCAGCCACAACTACAATGAAGACGTCACAAACCTCGGTGTATTGTACAATTCTTTTCTAACTTTCGTATGTTTGTCCAAATAAAAATTACATTTTGTTTAGAAAAGTAGTGCACGATACTTTGTCTAGGCAGCCATTTATTGTTATAATTATTAATATTAATATTAATTAATTATTATTAATATTGTTATTGTTTATAATTTGATTAATGGATATTTAAATTATGAATAAATGTTTTATTCTATATTAGAATAGAAATTATTTTTGTAACTCAAATTAAAGCAATTAAATATTACTAGGAATTAATTAAAACGAGGTGGAACCCATCGAATTTCGACGAAAGAAAATGTTTAAAAAAGAACTGTTACATTGATTTATAATAAACCTACAAAATTAATTGCAATGAAATATCCATTCAAGATTGGTTAGTCCGACTCTTAAAACAAATATTGCATTAATCTAAAGTTACCAAAATACTATTTCTTTAAATTTCAGCTGTTCCAAATTATTGAAAAATTAAACTTCATTCGTGTACGTAATTAGTAGAATATAATCAAGATAAGCAAATATGATGAAATTATCACTTAAGGCTCTTGTGTTACGGAGCGAAAAATCAGTGAAAATTATTACACTCTGACACAATCATAGTTTTTTTTTCAGCATGCAATCTAAACCTTGCGTCATTTTCATCATCTCAAAATTTACAAATTACTTCTCATATCCGTATTCACTATTTTAAAAATAATTAATTATTATTAAATATTTTTCCAAACTTGAAGTTACGTTTGTCGACTACAACTTTGCTTACGAACATTCGTACTCATGACTTGAGGCTCTAATCTCAGTACCAGCGAGTAAAAATTCCAGAAATTTATGCCTTTTAAGTCGAATTTTTGGTAAAATGTTTAGTTTTACCAAAGAAAATGTGTGTTTTCTTTACAATATGAAGTCATTTTCTGGATTTTCCACAAATTTTCAATCAGCTCACTGTATCTTTCTGAGTTTTCACAGTATTTGATTCGACTTTTTGCAGAAGTTGCCTAAAATATCTGGCTACCAAATTATGAATTAAAATTTTTGGAATCTTCCAAGCATGCGGTGTTAAAAATTATTTCATACAAATGCCCATATATCATCAAATATTCAATATGTTAATGTTTTAATTGCAGTATACTGTTTCTGCTTTTCTTTGTCAAGTTTACGGAAAGTTGTGTCAAATTTGATTAAAAACTCTGTATGCTATTTAAAAAAAAAAAAAAAAAAAAAAAAAAAAAAACTTTTGAAATTGTGGCAGACACATTAACATCTTCACGAATATGAGTGCTATGCTTATACAAATGCATAGAAATGTTGAACAGGACCCAAATAGTCATTTACCACAGTGACAGATCCATTTTCATCATTTTCTGTTAGATTTGTGATCGCAAATATTATTTCGTTATTAAATTTTTTATTAGCCCCCTAATTGTCCTCATGGCTAAATCTCCGTTGAGAAACACGAAGTCAAACATGTTCTTTACGTCCTAGAAATTCAAGAACAATTCGTCAAGAATTTCAATAGGGATTCGACAAAACGTGTAAAATCGAAAGCGTGTTGTCACTTATCCTTAATTTTTGGAAATCAGTGTGAATATAAGCTTTTGTTACTTACTCTTTTATATATCTTTCTCAAATCTGTAGTTGGTTAACAGAATTTACAATACATAATAAGTCCAGCCGTAATCCAAATTTCTCTAAATAGATTTTAAAATCTCCGTTGCCAGTGCAAAAGTGATGCAATTTCAACTTCCCATAACATCCAAAATACTTACTGAAATTAAATAAATCTCCAGAATATATTTATGCCCCATTTAAAGCTTTATAAAATATAAAAATAAACATAATATAATATAATAAACAAGTAATATAAAAATTTTGTTTTTAAAGTTAATTCCTACTTAGGTCATCAAAGAAAAATTTAATATAATCCCTTAAGCTAATATTAGTTTTTGTTGCATTAAAATATCTCAATTTGTTGATTTTCTATAAGCAAGTAGGTTTACAATGGAAGTCTATGGGAATTTGGCGAAATATTAGAGATATCGTCAAGTTGGCGTCACCTTTGGCAACTCATTTTGATTGCCAAATTTGGCGATATATCGCCAAGTTGGCGGCTTCACACACTTTTCGATGGTACAATATTCAAAATCGTAAAAAAAATCGCTGTAACAGCGCCGCCTAGCGACGATTTTTTTTCCAAATTCTAGGAGGACCTGCTTGCCATAGCCAAAAACTTAAAATAAAAATTTGGTTTAATTCTATGCATAACTTCACACACTTTTGGATGGTAGGTTTTGGATTTTGGATGATTTTTGTATAAATCGCTCAAAATTCGCAATTACAGCGCACCCTGCCGGCGATTTTTTTTCCAAATTCAGGGAGGATCTTCTTGCCATAGCCAAAAACTTAAAATAAAAATTTGGTTTAATTCTATGCATAACTTCATACACTTTTGGATGGTACAATATTCAAAATCGCACAAAAATCGCTGTTACAGCGCCCCCTACCGGCGATTTTTTTTAATTCAGGGAGGATCTGCTTGCCATAGCCAAAAACTTAAAATAAAAATTTGGTTCAGTTCTATGCATAACTTCATACACTTTTGGATGGTACAATATTTAAAATCGCACAAAATTCGCTGTCACAGCGCCCCCTACTGGCGAATTTTTCCCAAATTCTGGGAGAACCTGCTTGCCATAGCCAAAAACTTAAAATAAAAATCTGGATCATTTCTATGCATAACTTCATATACTTTTGGATGGTACGATATTCAAAATCGCACAAAAATCATTGTTGCAGCGCCCCCTACCGGCGAATTTTTTCCAAATTCAGGGAGGATCTGCTTGTCATAGCCAAAAACTTAAAATAAAAATTTGGTTCAATTCTATGTATAACTTCATACACTTTTTGATGGTACAATGGCGACAGACGGACACACGGACACCCGGACACACGGACAGACAGACATTTTCTGTAAACATGTTTTTTGGGATCTCTGACCCCTAAAACGTGTAAATCCGTCGAAAACCGGAAGTCGAAAAAATTTCGATTACAATACTTTCTTCCATTGAAGATAGAAGAAAGTAAAAAAATTATTTCAACTTGATAGGATATAAGTATTTTATTAACGACTGAAAATTTGAACAAGATATATATATATATTGGGAGAGTGTGAACTAATAGTAGGAATTGAAAAATATAGTTCAGTTAATATTGCAAAAGTTTTTCACATACTATATCAGAATCCACACTATAACTTAACTTAAAATAGATATATAAAGATAAAACTTACGTTAAAATGAATTTTAACCTATATTTTATAGAATAAATTAATATTATTGAGATAAGTAAATATTTTCATTACCTTTTTAATCATTAATAAATTTCTTTTTCAATTTATATATTCATTTTTCAAATTCAATTGAACTTTTAAAATCTTTTTTGTCAAACAATTTATATATCATTAATTCATTCTATAAAGTATAGGTTAACGTTCATTTTAACATAGGTGTTATGTGAAAAAATTTTGCAATATTAATTGAACTGTATTTTTTATTATATTTTATTATAAGTGTTAATTTTTATATTTTATAAAGACTTAAATATGGCTTAAATATATTATAAAGTTGAATATATGATACGTGATTTATCACATTGCTAACGAAGTGTAAGAACCAACAATGTGAAAAATGTCCAAGCCGAGAATCAAACTCGAAACCCTTGGGATAGCGCTGCAAGTGCTCTATCATTTAAGGCTGTTCTTAACTGCTCTACTCAACAAGCGTAAAACGTTTTGACACATTTATAAATTCATTTTTTAACGAAAATATATAAAATTGGAAAGCCTGGCCATGGAAGGCATTCTGAATCGAACTATTTTTTCCATTTTCGGATCCATCAATTATCAGTTGAGTAATAAACGTTTTTGATCACGTGACAAACACGTTTTTCGCCCGCTCTAGGGTGCTTATTCTCCGTTCGCGCGAAAACTCGGCTCAAAACGTCAACTTTGACACTATTTTCTGAAAGATCGATTGCGTTTGTAAAAAATGGAAAAAACAGCTCGATGACATAGTTTCTGAACAACAGCACCAGCTAGTTTCATGCATTTCCGAACAAAAATAAATTGAAACTTATGTCACAAAGTTGCCGTTTTGAATTTGAGAACACCCTCAAGCTACGAGGACGATGCCCATCTTAGCACTTCCCACATATATTGGTAAAGCTGCAACTGCAGCACACGATGGAATAGTCCTGCTGTGTTTGCTTGTGTCTCATGTTTCACCGCGGGATTGTGTGCTCATGAAGACTATTCCATCGTGTGCTGCAGTTGCAGCCTTACCAACATATGTGGGTAGTGCTTAATGTGATAATCACATATCATATATTCAGTAATTTGGAGCGTAATTTCACTGCTGAAAATCAATTGAAAAAATAACCCTTAAATGCCGGGTGTTGCTTTTCGGCAACATACCCAATTTAGGCTCTAAAATACTATTAAAATAATATTGAAGCTATAATGCCTAATGTTGCCAATAAAATACATTCTGAAAATATTATTAAATCGATTTTCAAAATGCAGATGGAAACACTTGTGCTGTTTAAGAATAAAGATAGGTTTATTTTTTCAATCATTGCTACTTGTTCTGTTTGTTTTGTTTGGAAGCTTGCGAAATACCCTATTTTGTTCTCCAGTGAGCAAGTAAAATTTATTTGTTATTATAGTTCCCAAAATTCTTGTGTTTTTAATATTATAGAATTTTATCAAGGAAAATTATTTTTTCAATTAAAGACCAGTATTGCCGATTAGTAACAAACTGTTTTTTAGCCGTAAACCATACTTAAAACAAAATATGATTTTTTAACGTATTTTTCCCATGATTTATTTAAAAAATGAAAGCCGAAAAACATTATTACAATGATTTTTGAAAAATCAGGCATTTAAGAGTTAATTAAAATTATATATTACAAAGTTTTATGTACTTTCAATAAGTATTTAAAAAAATTATGAGAAATAAAAACTACATCACTTTTGCACTGGCGACGGATATTCTAAAAGATATGAGACCCCTGAAAAACGTGTTTGGAAATTTTGAAAAATTAAATTTCTTTTTCGTGTTTAATTATGTCTGCTAGGCTAGATGAAGTTACTAATTTTTCACAAGTCACAACTCATAAACTATTCTCTCTTTCGTATATCTATTGCCATTTTACGAATATTTTGTCATGTCTTCTAGATCTGCAAGTGCAAAATTGCGAAAATGTATCACGATCACTTAGTTCTACTTTTATGTCCCTGCGTGAATTCATCGTCACCCTTCCCAAGTTTGCTGGTGTTATCGTGACGATAACGAATGTTGTTTCAGAATATATTAATACAGCATTAATAATTTCTTTTACTCCCTATCAACAAATTAACTGTTTGATATCATCATTGGGCTCGCCTAAACAATTCTGAAAGACGGCTCGAAGACGACTTGCTCCACAGTTTTGATACAATTGAGTGACGTAGAATTGCTTATCGACTTTATGATGGGTATATTGCACGTGTCTTTACATTCAACTGTCTGATCACTAATCGTGTATTTTAATCGATTAAGTATTGCCATGTGAATAACATTTACAAGATCGACCTCAAGTTTTTATGGAGATTTTTAAAGGAATGCATTCTTCAGTCATAGGGATATTTTATTTTACCATACTGATCGTAAAATAATATGGGTTTCTAAAACTGTTGTTTTTCGCAACAAGTAGAATTCGAAATTTTAACAAACCTTTAAATGATTGCGATTTACAAAAGATCCAAATACATCCATATACACCATTAACCCTTTCCGGCGCGCAGTAATTATGTTTGTAAAATGATGAAATGATGGACTAACATCAGACATTACAAACGAATTAATCAGAAAATAAAAACTTGCTAATTTTCCCGTACTTAAAAGAAAAATTTTAACAAAATATTATTGGTACCAGTGCTCTTAAATTTAAGTGTCCTTTTTCGTGGACACATACCTGCTAAAGTGTTAACAAAGAAGGAATTTGTAATTTCCCCCAAACTACAAGAAAGAATGTAATTTTAGCAAATAAATAAATAGAATGCTAAATTCATTTTTAAAAAGTTAAAATTACACTATGTGCAAAATACTCAAAAGATGACAAAAATATTTAAAAAAGATGTTAAGTTACTTTAATACTTCTTAGTACTTTCAGACATAAACACAATCTTCGTCAGAGAATACAAAAATACGTCTTATTTTTCAAATTTCACGTAGTTGGTGTCGAAAGGAGTAAAAGTGAAAGTCAATTTTTAGATCTGGAAAACATTGGAAAAATAAATATGGATATAAAGGGAAGTGGAAAATTACTTGTTAGATTCTTTAAGGGTTTTCTCAAATCGAAAAGGGCAACTTTCTGACATAAGTTTTAATTTATTTTTGTTCGAAAATGAATGAAACTAGCTGGTGTTGTTGTTCAGAAATTATGTCATCGAGCTGTTTTTTTCCATTTTTTTGCAAACGCAATAGATCTTTCAGAAAATAACGTCAAAATGGGTGTTTTGAACCGACTTTCCGCGCGAAGGGAGAAAGAGCACCCAAGAGCGGGCGAAAAACGGGTTTGTCACGTGATCGAATTCGCTTATAACTCAATAGGTAATTGATGGATCAAAAAATGGAAAAAACAGTTCCATTCCAAATCACTTTCGTGGCCAGCCTTTCCAATTTTATATCTTTCCGTTAAAAAATGAATTTGTAAATATGTCAAAACGTTTTTCGCTTGCTGAGTAGAGCAGTTAAGAACAGCCTTAAGCAAAAGCAAACTGAGCCAAATTCTGGGTATGTTGTAGAATAAAACGTCATTACAAACAGTATTTTCTTTAGCAATAATTTCTATTGATTCACGGATAATTAAATCATGATAATTCTTTAAGGGGCATATAATTTTTGTATCTTCGAAATTAACTTGTATATTCTGCTTCTGGTTAAGTCTTGACAGGGCTGCTGTTGGCCGGTTATACTTCAAATCTCTCAAATGTTCTTTAGTACGATCTTTAAGTAATTTCGATTTTTTTCTGATGGGATATCTTTATCGAAACGATGCAAAGAATTCGTGATTCTTGGTATGTCGTTTATTAAACATTTCCGAAATACATCTGGTTGGCGTGACATATTTTCCCATCAGGGTGGTCGTGAGCAGCAGCTTACTGCTTCTGGCTAACCTATGACACAACCCGTATCATTCCGTAAAATCCACTCCACGTGACGTAGCTTTTGTCTGGAAATTTTCATGCCCAGTACAACACATGGAAGAGAAGGGAGGCGATGACGTTGATCTTCTCAAATCCTTTTGTTATCGGTGGGCTTGGCAGATGCCTGTGACACGTAATGCAGATGTAATAGCTCAATTTACATCAGGCACGCGAAACAGATTTCAGCTGAGTTAGATCACAGAGCGATTAAAACACTTCTTTTTCTTTTTCTTTTTCTTTCATTGTTAATCCACTGATGGCAAATGCTAGCCAACAGCTACAGAACAGTGCATTGCATTGAACTGTATGTAGTATTTTACATGATGATCAGAGTCCTACACGGAATTTCTGAAAATTTTCAATAAATTTACTAATACGAGAATGAGAAATACTTATAAAGGAAAATGGAAGTGATCTTATACAAAGAACTCGCTTTAAGACTGTTCTCAACTGTTATGCTCAACAAGCGCAAAATGTTTTGACACATTTACGAATTCATTTTTTAACGAAAAAATGTAAAATTCGAAAATCTGACCATGGAATCGATTTGAAATCGAACTGTTTTTCCATTTTCTTTATAAATAGATTACCTATTAAGTTATAAACGATTTGGATCACGTGACAAACACGTTTTCGCCCTTTCTTGAATGCTTATTTTTGTTTCGAGCGGAAATTCAATTCAAAACGGCCACTTTAACACTATTTTCTGAAAGATCTATTGAGTTTGGAAAAAAAAAAAGGGGGGGGGGGGAAACAGCTCGATGACATAGTTCCTGGACAACAACACCTGCTAGTTTAATGCATTTCCGAACAAAAATAAATTCAAACTTATGTCATAAAGTTGCACTTTTTGGATTTGAAAACAGCCTTAACTACTCCATTTTTACCAGAAATTCTGTAAAGGAAAAGGGAAGTGATAGTGATTTGAAACATCGAACTTGGTTATAATTTTTACTTTGTAATTAAGAAAAAGTTTGTTGAGTATATAAGAATTCTGTACCTGTCCAACTATGACATTTTCTATAAGGTGACGATTTTTTTTTTTTTTTTTTTTTTTTTTTTATATATATACGAAGGGACTATGTTTTAATTAGAGATCGACCGAAAATTCGGTTTCGTTTTCGGTTTAAAATCTGAGTTTCGCCGAAAATTCGTTTTCGGTGAAAATGCGGCTGAAAGTTCGGCCGACCCTAAACAATCAGTATTCCCAAAATCTCGTTTCTTCCTTCGGAAATTTTCAACATGATTCATCGATTTGAGCTGTATCGGTTCAAATGAGACTATTTATTGCTACGAACTTCGTTGTTTATAATTATCAGTCATGACTGACTCAAGACGTGAATGCAAATTATAAAGCAAGCAATGCATATATGACTAAACTTTTTCACGTGCTCATTAAAAGCTGAAGACATAACAGTATTGAAAATTTTCAGTTTGAAACCGCAGAAGTGCTTCGAATACTCTTCGAGAAAGTTCTAGTATAAGAGATGATCATTCACAGAAATCATTATGAAAGATAAATCGAGATGTGTATATAGTAAAGCGAGGAGAGTCTGCGCACATTTCAAAAGAATAATAATAATAAATCTAAATATTAATATTTTGCTAAACTATGCATGAATAATTTTGACTTCATTTGTTTTTTATGCATTTCCATCGTTATTTTGTTTTTATACTGTAATTTAATAGAACAGCAGTAATAAAACCAAGAAAACTATTTTGCGCAATCTCTCCTTACAGGGTAGGAGAGAACGCGCACATGGGTAGGAGAGAACGCGCACATGGGTAGGAGAGAAAGCGCACATGGGTAGGAGAAATTGCGCACATAGGTAGAAGAGATTGTTATTAATAATAACTACAATTAAATTGTTAACAATAATAATTACACTTAATCGACATTGTTGAAAGGTTTTTGTGAGTAAATATTATTGTATTAGGAGTGAATATTTCAACCAAATGTTTAAATAATAAATAAAAGAAAGAATTCTAACAACAGTTAAAAATTTTAATTTAAGAAGATTAAATATCAGAAAAAGAAAGCCCCCTACTAAGATTACAGAATAACATTAATTTAGTTGATAACTTGTTTAACTTGAAAATTACTTCATTTCCATTTCCACAGTTTCATTGTATTTTGTTTGCTAACCGAAGTTGTCGTCGTCCACAATCGATGCACTTATTGTTGTAAATCGTGCATTTTTCGTGCAATCGCCTGCAACAAGCAATACATTGAATCTAGTCAGTTGTCGAAGTTGTCTCCTGGTACAGTTCAGACATTCAGTGCACTCATCCTCATTGACCTTCGGTTTTTTTCCTTGAGTTTTTTCATCCCACTTTTTGTAGAAGCACCGTATCTTCAGCTGTTTATTATTATTATTATTATTATTATTATTGTAGCGGCATCCTTTTTAAGTCTTTTTTCATGTATATTTTGTGGATTAGTAACATTAGTTGCACTCTGTTTCCTTTTGATTTCGATGGCATTGTTTTACTTGGAATGGGTGTAAGCTTTTCCAAAACATTGTATTAGAAAATTTATTTTAGTTAACAAAGTTAATTTATTAGAAAATTAATTGCTCATAAATTAAAAAATATATATAACTATTTAATTAAATTATTAACAAATATATTATTAATTTATTAACAAAAATAATTACATAAAATTTATTTAATAACAACTGTATTATTAATTTAATATTGAAGTTTTTATCTTCAAAAGTATTTTTTTGCAAATTAATTTGTTGCCAAATTTAGTTTTGATAATTATGTGTTTTCCCGAAATTATTTCAAAATTGATTCACTCATATGTTTTACACGTAATTTGCAAGTCATACAAATTTATCAATAAGCTGTGTAATCTCTCCCAGCACTTAAACTTATGAGGAAATGCGCCATCTCTCCTAAGTAGCAGATGCGCAAACTCTCCTATTTTGGTAGGAGAGATTGCGCGGCCTTTTATTTAAATATGGCCGCTTCTAAAATGAATTTTTGGTGTTCACATACTTAGCCCAGGTTAGTAGTTTATAAGAAATCGTTTAAGTTCAAAATATTTTGTATTACTGACGTTCTATAAAAATTCTGACGAACAGTTATGAAAATTCAAGTACTTACTTTGGAAAAACAAAACAAAATAGCACTGCTTTATCCAAAACGCTTGCAACAATCAATATGCACATTCATGTAGACGCTGCACTAATTCTGCTGTACAACTACCTGGAGTGGCTGGGCGCGCACTCTACTCATTCCCGTCGAATCTCTTTGTGCGCAATCTCTCCTACTGCGCGAACTCTCCTTGCTTTACTATACATGAAACTAAAATATTTTTTAATTACATGGAATTCCTTTAATTAGAAAATCTTTCTGTGTCGTTAATGAATTAATTAAGTTTTATTTTATATGGAAATAAAAAGTTTTGGGTCTAAGGCACAGAGAGCCAATTTGGGCCACACGTACAATTAATTAATAATTATGTATATTTAATAAATACGCATAATTAATTAATAATTATACATATTTAACTAGCAAAAGCCATGCTTTGTTTGGATTCGAAAAGCATTATTTAATAAGATAAATATTTGAAAGTAACAATATTTTTTAATATTATTTTTGCATCTTTATTAAGCAAAAACGTTATTTTATGTTTTGGCGTATTTTAATTTTAGAAATGTAAATTTAGCCAAATAACTAAGAATTTCCTTGGATTTTTTTTTTTTTTTTTATGATATAAGACTGGTAATAAATAATGATTCATAAATAAAAATATTTTCGAAGCAAAATTTTACAAAATATTTTTAAATTTTCAACTAAAAGCTCTTTTAAAGATATTTTTACATTTTACAATAGCCTCTGGTGGTTTCTCAAATCATTTGAAATAGGTGTGTTTCTAATCTTTGTAATTCACATCAAATAATCTTTGATAGCAATCTTAGAATAATATATTTGAAGAAAGCTTGAAGAAAGATACTTCTTCAAAATCCTGTTTTCTGGAAAAACATTTGAAATCTGCTCTCGTTGATACTAAGAATTCTTAACTGTAAAACTTTTCATTCTAATTTCTTCTTTTTTTCTGCATGTTAGCATATGAGAATTTTTGATATTGTAGAATCTGTCGTAAGGAAATTTTCTATTGAATGCTAAACCTTGAAGAGTTTTCACTCTCGACAACGTTACGTACGTTAAGCCAACTGATGTCTCTTTATCCCCAATATCTACGACTGCTTTATCTAAAGTTAAACCTTGGGATTTATTAATTGTAACTGCAAAAGCTAACTGCAGAGGATATTGTTTACTTGAGCAATTTATATTTCCAATTTTCCAGAATTTAGTTATTGGTGGAATCGGAACGCAGCCATTCTCATAAGTTGAATGACTGTAGTTTTCAAATTTAACCATGATTATTCGCGGCATCTGGTCTAGTGGACCATAATTTTCTTCATAAATAATATCTGCAACATAGCCTAAAGCCCCATTTACTAAATCTTTTTCCGTCCACAAATTAGAACGTAACATTACTTTAGACCCAATTGATAAAGCGTTTCTTGTAAAAAGCAGCTTCAGATAAATCATGATGAGACGATTTTAGGGGATTTATTCATCAATTCACCTTTTTAAAATTTGAATTAAAGAAAGTTTTAAGTGAGCTTGTAAGTCCTGAAAATACACAAGTGACATGTTTTCAGTTTCTTGAGAAATCGTGATAAAACTGAAAATCCAGGATGTTCTTTCTGCATTTGACACCGTTAAAATTCAAATTTTTGAAAAAGAAAATCAAGTATACATTTACACATAGTAGCCTAATACTTAATTTAAAGTTTCTATCTCAAATATTTTTGCAGAAATCTTGATGAAACGTAATTTTTGGAAATGTTCTGTAGAAGAATGTTTATCTATTTCCCATCCCCTCTTTAAAATTGTTAGTACTCTTAAAAAACGCGATTTGGGCCAGCATTTTAGTACTATAAACGTATTCTTCAGGCCAATAAAAAGCATTATGTATGGATTACCTTCGGCCATGGTCCCATTTTTTGGTAATTTTTCTCATATAACTCGTATTTATTTTTTACTTCTAGTGAAAAATGGTTTAAAAATTGCCTAGATGCAAAAAAGTGTCGAATTTCTCTAAAATTAGATTTTGGATAGTGGCATTTAGTCCCATAATATTAAATAGTCTATTCATCTTGTATAACATAATTTAAAAATTTGAGCTTCAAGTCGAAAACACCGTTTGAATGCTATCATGTTCAAACACACACCGACACACCATTTTTTCCATTAGTCAATATGGACTAATGAAAAAAAAAAAAAAAACAGACTTTGGGAGTCTGAAAGATAATACCAACATACACACATGCATAGAGAATTGTTGTAAAAATAGGCAAAATGGATTTAGGTTGCTTCAAAATGTAAAGATATACCAAAATTTTATAGTCTTATTTTTCCTTGGCATAATTACAATAAATTCCTTACACTATAGCTGACCAGAAAGTAAAAATGCAATAATTTTCCATGTTCTCAGTGGAAAAAAAAAAATTTAAACTGTTTCTAAAATAAATAATGGAAAACAAATTTTAATGAAATTTTCGTTGCTTGAATTAGTGTTATTGAATTATGAATTCTATTCCAAAAATTTTCGTTCATGAAATAAGGTTTTAAGTTTTTGAATTCTGTAGCAAGCTGTTCAATTTTCAACAGATAAAGAAACTTTAAATAATTTAAATTTTTAAATTTAAATTTAATTTTTGATGCAACTGAAAATGAAAAGCAGGATTCAAAAAAAAAAAAAAAAGTTTGCCCTATGTATGATATAGACCCTAATGTTCGAAACTCTGAGCGTCCTCCCACTTTTTTTTCCAGGACTACACCACTGCTGACAAGTTCCTATAACATCGGCAATAGAAATTTAAAATAAAGAATAGCGTTTTAAAATAGTGGTAGCAAACTGCGAAAATTTTAGGAACGCCCGCGAGCCCTGGGAATGTAGGGGAGAGTAGTACACAGTGAGACAGCAGCCGCTTAGACATATAGTTCTTTGTAACTTTTTTTCCAAGCTCGCACACACACATAACGACCTCATCTTATGCAACACGAGGATGTAGTTTCAGCACTTCAGTTATTAGTCCGACAAAATAATAAATAATTCTTTATTTTATAGAGGTTAAAGTTACATAAACGTCTATTTTAGAGTTTATTTCCATCAATAGGACATATATTTACTTAACCAAACCTAGCTATATCTAATGATAGACTATTTCGACAAAACAACATGAACTTTTTAAAGTGATGAAATTGATGAAACAGATGTGTCATCCATTTTGTTACAACGTAACGAAAGTACACAGTGAGACACACAGTTGTGGTACACAGTGAGACGTGTCTCATTGAGTACTTCTATGGGGTTCTGATGTTAAAAAAGGTTATTTATTAATAAAAGAAGGGTTTTTTTTTTCTCTCTGTCTTTCTGTGCGTGTGTGTGGGCGTGCGATGGCTAGGAAATTTACTAAACGTAACAGGCTGAAAATTTGCATAAAGATAGCTCAAGGTCTGCCATTGTCCACCCGAGGCTCATATTTTTAAGATTTTGAAAATCTAGAAATATTAATTAGAAATCTTAAACTGCAGAAAGTTATTGATAGAACGTAAAAATGTATGATTTATGAAAATATATACATTGTCTCACTGTGTACCACAAGTGATTACACGGTGCGACAATTTCCGATACTCCTTTATGCTGCTTCTGTGCTTTTATAAATAACTTTTAAAAAAATATTGATACATTAATGTGAGTAGTATAGAAAAGAGAGTTCGAAAGAGACGGTGGGAGGTGGGAGGTGGTGAAACTGGAAATCGTACTATAGTACGAGAGGGTTTGAGAGGTATGTGTGTTAAGTTCTTATCAATCGGAAAGGAGATAAGATAGGATAGTGAGATAAGATAATCTGATAGTGAGATAAGAGTAAAGTATGGAAAGATCATGCTATAGTAGGATAGTATTAGTTTAGGAAGAAAATTATAGATAGTTTTCGGACGTAAGGAGTCGATCTAGATCATACTATAGTATGATAGGGTAGGTGGGGGCTAAATTTTTAGACGGGGCTTAATTTCTCGTAGCATCTTAGAGTTTGAATGAATGTCTATATAAGGTAATGTTATACTATAACATAAGAGTTTAGGTCTTGTTGAGAGGAAGCTTATTTTTTCGAATCGACTTAGAATTTGGATATGAAAATGCTAGGTGGCGCCCTCTACCGGCAGGAATTGGAAACTATTGTAATTAGGTTTTTTTTCATAAAAATTTCACTTGGAATCGAACCTGTAACAAAATAGTCTCTTGACTTGATAATTTGAAGTAGGTTTAACTGATCAAGCCAAGAAACTATACCTGTGAGTCGAGATTTTAGATGTGTCAAGGCAAAAATTGTATTCCTCTCATTTATGTGCGTTGGTTTCTCGGTTACTTAAGATAAGCTAAAAATACCTATTTTAACTACTACTATACTTTGAGAATTACTTTAATGTATACGATTTTATCGATTTTGCATGCGAGAGTAGGGACATTCAACCATCCCTTAGTTTCAAACTTCGTAACAAATTTCATTTTTTTTTTTTTTTTTTTTTTTTTTTTTTTTTGTAACTGATATGTTATGCACTATTTGAGAATTACTTTAATGTATACGATTTTCATTTTTTGTTTAACTTATTTTATAGATTCTGCGCGTGAGAGTAGGTTCATTTTACCAAACCCTGGTTTCGAACCTATGAACTATGATTCAAATTTCATTTTTTGTGTCTGATACGCTATGCATTGGGCAAACCGTGCCCCAACATTTACTAATATATTTTTGAATACTATCTTTTCTAAATACTTATCATTTTATTATGCTTTCGTTTAATATTAATTTAACTTAACGAGAGTTATAATTGCATCACAACATTTAACATTCTGGTAGTTTTTATTTTTTTAATTTTCGGCTATGTCTTTTCAAAAAGGAAGTATGTAGGGGGCTAAATTTTTAGGGGTACAAGAGTCACTTTTTTTTTTTAATAACTAATTTGCTATCCAATGTCCACACTGCGTCTCTAACGTTTACTTGCATGCTTTTAAACACTATCTTTCGCAAACATTCGATAAGTAATCAGCCTTTTCAACAAAAACTAACTATTATGTAAATAATGATACTCATTGATTTTAAGGGTGTATTCCGATCCAAACTGCTTATTTTCTGATTCATTTTAAAATTCATTTTTGCTCTCAAACGCATCAAACTGGGAAATTCTCTTATTTAGAAACTATATAATGTGCCGTGCTTCTTAATTTTTTGATAAATGCAGAAAATACTGTAAAAAACGCTGTCAAAGTTAGCGTTTTGAACCGAATTCTCCGAAGCGGGCGATCTGGGAATGAAAAAAATGGTCATACTGAGAAAATAATTGTTTAAAAATCAAATTCTAATTAATTCAGCTGAAAATGAAATCACACGGCATGTCAAACGTGTCTTCAGAAATCACCCCAGCAAGTTTCATGCTTTTACTTTTAAAAATGAGTCTGAAAATGTATCAGAAAATTTCGAGCTGTTGAGGGTGGAAAAATATTTTTTCGAATACACCCTTAAGGGAGATTATTTCACAAGTACACAAATTTTAAGAAAGAAGATTTTTTTTAAACATTGCACTTAAATTAATTATGTACATTACTTTTTAACACACTACTGTAATTTAAATATATTATTTAATCACTAACCCTCATATTTTTTCAAAGTAAAAGTTTTATAAGCATCGAAGTAAGCATCTTTTATTTTAAATAACTTAATTTTTGATTGCAAACCATTTTCCATGTTTTTGCAAATAAGTTCTTTATGAAGTATACAACAGTTTATTTTAAAGGTCATTAAACCCAAAGCCTTGCAATTTATTCTTGATTTAATTAAATTTATATCACAAATGTGTTAACATATACAATTGATATTATTGAAAAGTCTTTACCAAAGTCTAATACTAATGACTTTTATAAATTAACGATTAAAAAATACTTTATTCATACAGAAATAATTTTACTTTAGAACTGTTATTCAAAACATGCATTATAGAGTCATGATTTCCTTGTATATCAATAACAAATGCTGTATACATTGAATTATATACTACGAATTCAAGTGAAAATTCTTAAAAATTGCATACATACAAGTATACTAAATAAAAAAATCTGAAAATACAACTGACTAATAATATAAAGTAGAACAAACAAATCATTTAAATTTTAAAAAATACATATAATTTCAATATAACAGTAAATCCTGAGTGTTATATTACTATTCTGCATTAAATTTGACGATAAATAGTAATTTTAAATTAAATACTTGAACTACTAACCCATGAAAATTAATTGAAACGAACTAACAGATCATCTACATACAATATATCAGTAAATTCTGAGTGCTATATTACTATACTGCATTAAATTTAGCGATTAATAGTAATTCTAAATTAAATACTTGAACAACTAAGTCGTGAAAATAAATTAAAATGAGCTAACTAATCATCTACATTTTAAAAATACAAAAATTACTAAAAGAAAAAATATAATGTTTCAAATTTTGTCTAAGTAATTGTAAAATATTTAAAAAACGTTTAATAATATTTCTACATGGTATATACTAAGTATTCATATAATAGATATTAAAAAGAAAATATATAATGCTTCAAATTTTGGTTAAGTAATTGTAAAATATTTAATAATATTTCTACATAATATTTACTAAGTATTCATATAAGTTATCACGAGATATTTTTAAATTGTACTAAATAATATATATATATATATATATATATATATATGTGTGTGTATATATATATATATATATATTGTATTTCAAATTTTGTCTAAGTAATTGTGAAAGATTAAAAAAACATTTAATAATATTTCTACATAATAGTTACTAAGCGTTCAACTAATATTATACTAAAAAAAATAAATATCGTATTTCAAATTTTGTTTAAGTAATCCCAAAACATTTAATAATATTTCTACATAATATTTACTAAGTATTCAACAAATATTGTACTAAAAAGAAAAATAAATATCATATTTCAAATTTCGTATGAGTAATTGTGTTCAATTAAGTAAATACTTACTCGGTATTCAACTAATATTATACTAAAAAGATAAAATAAATACCATATTTCAAATTTTGTCTAAGTAATTATCGCAAAATATTTAAAAGGCACTATTTAATAATATTTTTTACATAGCAACTACTCAACAATCATATAAGTTATCATGAAATATTTTTAAATAGTACTAAAAAGAAAAAAATAAATATCATATTCCAAATTTTGTCTAAGTAATTGTAAAATATTAAATAATAGTTACTAAGTATTCAAATAATATTGTGCTAAAAAGCAAAAATAAATATCATATTTCAAATTTTGTCTAAAAAATTGTATTCAATTAAGTAAATATTTCAAATTATGTTTCAGTAATTGCAAAACATTTAACACTATTTCAACATGATATTCACTAAATATTCAACTAATATTGTACTAAAAAGGACAAAAAATTTATAATATTTCAAATTTTCTCTAAGAAATTGTATTTAAGTATGTAAATATTTACTAAGTATTCATATAATATTATACTAAAAAGAAAAAAATAAATATCATATTTCAAATTTTATCTAAGTAATTATATGCAATTAAATAATAGTTACTAAGTATTCAACTAATATTATACTAAAAAGAAAAATAAATATAATATTTCAAATTTTGTTTAAGTAATTCCAAAACATTTAATAATATTTCTACATAATATTCATATAATACTATACTAAAAATAATAAAAAAATTATAATATTTGAAATTTTGTTTAAGTAATTGCAAAACATTTAATAATATTTCTACATAATATTCACTAGGTATTAATCTAATATTATGCTAAAAAGAAAAAATAAATACCGTATTTCAAATTTTGTTTAAGTTACTGTGTTCAATTAAGTAAATAGTTACTAAGTATTAAACTAATATTGTACTAAAAAGAAAAAATAAATTTCACATTTCAAATTTTGTCTAAGAAATTGTATTCAATTAAGTAAATATTTACTAAGTATTCATATAATATTATACTAAAAAGAAAAAAATACAGTCGAACCCGGTTAAGACGCTCACGGTTAATACGCGATCCCGCTTAATACGCGGATTTTTTCCGATCCCTTGAATATCGCTCATAAGACTAATGTAAAAATATCACGCTTAATACGCGAATGGTTATTACGCGATCCCGCTTAATACGCGATAAATTTTTGGTCCTTTGAGGGAAAATAATCACGCTTAAGACGCGGATTCATTGATCAAGATGCGAATTCCGTCTCTCTTCTCAAGTGTTGGCAATTTTGCGGATTATTTTTATTCAGATAAAAAGCACTGTTTTCGAATAGTATTATTTACTTTAATTAATGCAAAAATTACTAATCAGAAATAGTGGTAGAGATTTGAATAAAACAAAGCTCCGCTAAATTAGTAAAACTGCAATTCTTCTTTGATTCCGCCTTCCAACATTCTTTGCCTCTCGCTTCGTGTATGTTTTTACAGTAGTAAGAGAGATATAGACGAATTCAGGTTACTCAGATACATCATAAAAATTATTATGGTTAGAGATAATAATGCCTGCTGTTAGTGAGCTTTTAAATGTAAGTTATATCACTACTATGCTTTATAATGCATGTTATAGGCAACAAAAAATGAAACTCGTAAAGATTAAATAAATACGACTGCGATTGGATAATTCTTTTATGTTTTCTTTACTTTTTGTTATGCTAACAATATTATGTACACGAAGATTAATAAAAATAGTTTCTTCTTATATTAAAAAGAAGGGTCAATTATAATGGTACTTATTAATACAAGTACTAAATTTGATTTTTAAAAATGGGTTGTGCTTCAAAGTTTTAATGTTTTATTCTTTTTGTTAAAAATTTTTTAGTCTAGTAGGAAAATTATTTTTGTTGTTTTATTTTTGCTTGCAAAGTACAAATCGACAACAAAACCAGGTTGGAATCCACATTTATTTTCCTTTTTTATTCCATTCAGTCATATAAAGAGAAACAAGGAATTAAAGTTGAATACAATTTAATTTTAAACTAAACATATGTAAAAGACACAATTTTCGAGCGTAAACATATAAACGAAAGCTCAAAAGTTCATTTAGACGATTAAATGTGTAAATAAGCTCAGTTCCTGCAACATGATACAAATCACGTTTAATACGCGATCCCGCTTAATACGCGACTTTTGTCCACTCCCTTGAAACGCGTCTTAACCGGGTTCCACTGTATATAATATTTCAAATTTTGTCTAAGTAATGGTGTTCAATTAAATAATATTTACTAAGTATTCATGTAACATCTTACTAAAAATTGTATTCAATTAAGTAAATAGTACTAAGTATTCAACTAATATTCTAAATATTCATATAATATTATACTAAAAAGAAAAAAATAAATATCATATTTCAAATTTTGTTTAAGTAATTGTATCCAATTAAATAATATTCACTAAGTATTCATATAACATTTTACTAAAAATTGTATTCAATTAAATAAATAGTTACTAAGTATTCATATAATATTATACTAAAAAGAAAAAATAAATACAATATTTCAAATTTTGCCTAAGAAATTGTATTCAATTAAGTAAATAGTTACTAAGTATTCATATATTATTATACTAAAAAGAAAAAATAAACATCATATTTCAAATTTTGTATAAGTAATTATGTCCAATTAAATAATATTTACTAAATATTCAACTAATATTACACAAAAAAGAAAAAATAAATTTAATATTTCAAAATTTTGTTTAAGTAATTGTATTCAATTAAGTAAATAATTACCAAGTATTCAGCTAATATTATACAAAAAAGAAAAATATATATATAATATTTCAAATTTTGTTTAAGTAATTGCAAAATATTTAATAATATTACTATATAATATCTACTAAGTATTCGTAAAATATTTTACTAAAAAGAAAAATAAATATCATGTTTCAAATTCCGCCTAAGTAATTACGTGCAATTAAATAATAGTTACTAAGTATTCAACAAATATTGTCTAAGCATTCAACTAATATTGTACTAAAAAGAAAAAATATATATAATATTTCAAATTTTATCTAAGTAATGGTGTTCAATTAAATAATATTTACTAAGTATTCATATTTTACTAAAACAAATCATACAATAGTGAAGACATCAGTCAAAGTGTTTAAACACGTAGTTTAATTAAATTACTCTTGAATCAACTTCACTTAAATTTATTTTTTTCAATTTCTTATCAAATGAATCTCGGGTTAACTTTATTTTATTAATTTCATATTAAATTCCTGAAGTTATCCATTAAATAAGTTAATTTTCAATACTTTTAATATATCACCCACCGTTTGTATAAACAACTGTCATTCCCTTATTAATAATGAATATTATCATATGTTAGAATACAATTCTTCAAAAAAGGATAAAACCATTAACGTAATATATATCATTCACCCTGTATGTAAAAACTATTATCTTGTGTTACCATACTATTCTTCAAAAAAGGGTAAAACCATTCACATAATATATATCACTCACCCTGTATATAAAAACTGTTATCACACGATCCTTCAAAAAGGATAAAACCGCCATGCAAAATGAATTGTTTAAAACAAAACCTATTCCTATCCTCTTTAATCCGTGTGTTTATTTTTCATAGTGTTCGAATATGGTACTCCTATTACAACTTTTAAAGGAATGTTATAATTTGTACATGTATAAATAACTAAAGAAATAAATAATCTCATAACAATTAAAAATGTATAACATACCTATAAAATATCCTACTAAAAATCTTAATACTATGACTCATACCTTTCAAGAATTAAAAAAGTTAATACTATTCTTCGAAAAAAGAATAAAACCGTTAACATAATGCATATCATATCAATCAATTAATCAATCAGTGATATCAATCAATCAATCATATCATTAGTAATATGTATGTTTATTTTGCTATACCTTTTAGAACTTTTAATAGAGTGTTAGAGTATAATTTGCATATGTATAGCTTAAGAAAACAACAATTCTTTAATAAATAAAAAATATAACATAGGTTTAAAACATTAAATTAATAATCTTAACATTATAATTCATACTTTTTAAAATTAAAAAGTTTAAAAAAACTTTATAAAATTTAAAAATTAAAACTTTGAAAGAAAAAAAACTTTTATAAAATTTAAAAATTAAAACTTTGAAAAAAAAACTTTATAAAATTTAAAAATTAAAACTTTGAAAAAAAAAACTTTTATAAAATTTAAAAATTAAAACTTTGAAAAAAAAAACTTTTTAAAATTTAAAAATTAAAACTTTGAAAGAAAAAAACTTTTATAAAATTTAAAAATTAAAACTTTGAAAAAAACTTTATGAAATTTAAAATTAAAACTTTGAAAAAAACTTTATAAAATTTAAACAATTAAAACTTTGAAAAAAACTTTATAAAATTTAAAATTAAAACTTTGAAAAAATTATAAAGTTTACAAAATTAAAAAAATTAAAACTTTGAAATTTTTTTAAAAATTAAGTTATCAAAATTAAAATAATATTTAAAAAACTTCATAAATTAAGTCTGCAAAAGCGAGTTTACCTGCTTGTACATGTACATGACTTTCAACATGTTATAGTTTAATATATATCTTCTTTTTTGTCGTATAGAAGCAATAGGTTTATATATATATATATGTACACACACACACATACATACATATATATACTTAATAAAAATATTTTTAAGTAAAAAGAAAAAAAGTTATAATAATTAAAATTAAAAAATAAATATAGAAGTTTTCCAAAATTTAAAAAATAAAAATCTAGTTTTAAAAAAATTAAAAAAAAATTTCAAAAATGTTTTTAAAAAGTTCAATTAGATTTAAAATAAAAGTATTCAATCATATCAATCAATCAATCAACCAATCAAGATTTCAAATACAGTAAACTCTATCTAAGGCGGAATCGATCGGGACTGAGAAAATTTTCCGTGGTAGACAATATTCCGGCTTATGCAAAAAAGCTCCCCCCCCCCCCCCCCAAAAAAAAAAAAAAAAAAAAAAAAATCCCTGGAATTTGATTATTTTTACTTTCTTCTATATTTACAAGAAGAAAGTATTGGATTCGTGAAAATTTTCGACTTCCGGTTTTCGACGGGTTTACACGTTTTAGAGGTCAGTGATCCCAAAAAACATGTTTTTACAAAATGTCTGTCTGTTAGTTTGTGAGTCTGTGTCTGTCCGTCTGTCTGTCTGTATGTGACACAAATTTTGTGGGCGCTCTATTTCAAGAACTAATACACGGAATTTAACAAAAATTTATATTTAGGTAGTCCCTGATATAAATTGGGGTTGATTAGTTTTTGGTGTAAATCGAGCAACAGGTGGCGCTGTTATGCTGCATTTTGGAGGATTTCCGAAATAGCTCTATCTCAAGAAATAATGCACGGATTTTTATAAAACTTCAGATTCATTTAGACCTTGATATGAGGTGGTGCTGTTTACGTTTTGGTGTAAATCTCCCAACAGGTGGCGCTGCTATGCTGCATTTTGCAGGAATTACACGATTTCCGCAATAGCTCTAGCTCAAGAACTAATGCACACATTTTTATCAAACTTCAGAGTCAGTTAGTCCTTGACATGAAATGATGCTGCCTACGTGTTGGTGTAAATTGCCCAATAGGTGACGCTGCTATGATGCATTTTGCACGATTTCCTCAATAGTTCTATCTCAAGAATTAATGCACGAATTTTTATCAAACTTCAGATTCAAGTATTCCTTGATTAATATTGCTGCTAATTCTGTGTTGGTGTAAATCGCTCACCAGGTGACGCTGCTATGCTGAATTTGTCATTATTTGCACAAGCTCTATCTCAAGAACTAATGCGCGAATTTTTCCCAAAATTCATGTTCTGTTAGACGTTGACATAAGGTGATGATTAGGTTATGGTGTAAATCATCCCATAGGTGGCGCTGCTATGCTGCATATTGCTGGATTTAAAGATTTCAGTGATAGTCTTATCTCAAGAACTAATGCACGGAATTTCATCTTTTTAGTATCCTCATGATGAGCAAAGATTGCCATTTAAGTTTGCCACTGTGATAACGAATTTTGAAGTATTGACATTTATGAGATAGAAAAAAGTTTTGGGATTGGTACATCCGACTAGTTTTATTGATTTTCCTGACTCGAAAATCGGTTGAAAACTGAAATTCGGAAAGATCTTTTGTCTTTATAGATAAATGAAAAACGCTATTGAATTCCTTAGTACTGCTGAAATACATACGAATTGGAAGTTTACACACACACACATACACAACCCCCCCCCCCCCCCCAAAAAAAAAACTTCGAGAATGAGACAGAACGCTATAACTTTGAATTTGAGTACATCCTTAAAGTATAATACATTGTACTTTCGAAAATATATATTTTGATAAATGTTCATTCCACTAGAAATATTAACTTTTAAATATAATTTTGCATATGAAAAAATGGCACAAGCATAAATTCCTTAAAATTTAAACAGTTTCTGTCCTTTTGAATTAAATTTTTCAAAGTGTTACGGAATTTAACTAACATGCACGACATTGAGTATTTGACTTATCAGTTTTGAAGTTTAATAAACAAAATTCCTTTCATTTTTAAATTATCCTTTTTTCCGCCTTATGCAAAATTTTGGTTTCGGTGGGACCTTAAAATGCTTTCCGTTTCCGCGCTAGATAGATTCCGCCTTATGCAGCATGAATTAATGTAATTTTCTATGGGTTCGCCGGGACTTGAAAAGTTTTCCGCGGTAGACAGATTTCCGGCATATACAGAGTCCGCCTTAGACAGAATTTACTGTACAAGTAATCAATGAATCATATTAAGTCAAATTCAAGTCAATTCAAGTATTACAAGTTAGCAGAAAAAATTACAATTTATCAAAAGTGAGTTTGCGTATCTATCTGTATATAAGACTTTGAAACTTTCACTATGTTTTTGTTTAGTATACATGTATTGTAACTTTCACTATGCTTTAGTTAAATAATTATAAATCTTTA
>CAWVRF010001528.1:0-14000 GCA_963932465.1 Maratus speciosus | reverse complement strand
TGTGTCTCTTAGCCCCTGTGCATGGCGCAAAAATACTTTAAGATTGGCGATATTGTAGACCGCCAAGCAAGAAAGTTGTAACTGTATATTCTTATTATTCCTGCTTTCTCGCTAGCCTCGTGATGACGTCTTAAAAGAGGCTCCTTATTGCTTTTCCCCTGTACCTCTCCCTTCGACTCTCATCATGGAAATAAACTAAATCTTCGTTTACTTGAATTGGAGTTTTTTTTTAAATAGGACCTGGTGTTGTTTTTTAACCCTCGCAACCTTATAAACGCAAACGGCCATCTCTTCTAGCAAAAAAAGTCACCATAGGGTGATAAGATTATATTTTTAAAAGTAAGTTTCCAGTGATAAACAATCACTTTAACACTTTCCGGCGCGGAGTACGTCTGTTTTAAAATGATGAAATGATGGACTGACACCAGAATTTACAAGCGAATTTATTAGGAAACAAAAACTTACTTATTTTCCCATATTTTATAAAAGGAAAATATTAATCAATTCTGTGCACTGTAAAAAAAATTCCGCAACATTCCTGGGAAAAAATGGGCAGCTGAGTTGCCCATTATTTCCAAGAAACGTTTCTTGAAAATGACTGGAACTTTACTGTATATGTTAAAAACTTTCTACAGAAATGCCAGTAAGTTTCCTGCGAAATACCAGGAATATTTCTGTTGACAGCAAAACATTACTGACATTTCACAGCATGCGGGATCCGCAGACGATTTTTACATTTCCAGTTGACAATTTTCGCTTTATTATCATTATTTGTTAGAATGAAAAAATATTTTGAAATTGACATCAAAATTATTATTTATAATTTACACGAAAAAATAAATTTTCAGTTAAAATTCAATAAAGTAAATATATATATGATATATTGTTTCTGAACTTTGCTTAAAATATATAAATGTAAATAATAATTAGAAAAAAAATCTAGACATAAAATATTTTGGATTTTCGTTAGTAATTATGTTAGTTTACAAGTTAGATAAAATACATATAAATTTTCATGAAAAAAAAAAACCTAAACGTAATGAATGTATATTTTTTCCGAAAAAAAAAAAAAAAATTCAAATTTGCAGCAATTCAAAGTGTCAAATATATATCAAATTTAAATCAAATTGTAATAAAGTGTTAAAATATAAAATTAATTAAAAAAGAAAAAAAAAAGTCCAGAGGTAGCATCGAACTCGGGCCGTACGGGTGGCGTGCGAGCTTTCTGCGTCCACACCACGAAAGACACGTTGAGAGCTGCAAACTAATGGGTATTTGAAACGTATGCTAAACCTCGGCATCTAATTTCTGAAAATCTAAGTCCCATTTGAAGAAATCCTTTCACAAGAATAATTAGAGATAAGAACTCTAAAACATACTTTAAATTAATCAAAATCGGTGAGAATCATGTTTGATGGTCCCCTGGTTAATGGAGATCCAAATAATAGGTGTATTTGTTTTACACGGTCTGCTCCTTAAACATTCCACAGACAAGTACGAGATATAATCTCTTAGCGATGTCACGGAGGTATTGTATTTTCATCTGAATTGTCTTGACAATAGAGACGTAAAGGATTATGTCGTCTATTGATTTATTTGCATTCCATATTGATTTTTTTTACATTCATTTATGGAATTCTTTTTCGACACTCGCGCGCGAGCAACGGATTATAGCAAAAAAATAATAAATGGCGGCCGCAGCGTTTTGCTGTTTCCAACTTTTGGTTCAGGAACGTTTCAGATAAGAAAACCAGAATTTCACAGGAAAGAGCTAAATTATTCTGAAAACCTGAGAAAAGGCGAAACGTTCCTGGATTTTATATGGAACTTTACCATTTTTTTACAGTGTGTGCTGTTTGTCAGTTTTGGAATTAAAATTAGGTGTCCTTTTTTGTGGGCACTGCCCGCTAAAGGATTAAAAGATATTAATAGTATACGTTTGGGGAAAAAAAGGATTTATACATATATACGCATATATATGTGTGTGTGTGTATGCCTATTGCCTATGCATTAGCGAAAATGAAAGTTAAACATATACAAAAAGAAAATTATCTAAAAACAAAAGTAAGAAAAGGAAAATAAGGTATAATCATTAATAGTTATTCAAACTTTTTTAAAAATAGAGGTAATAAATCGAACAAAGTTGAATTTTTGCACAGGTGCTAGTTAGAAAGTGTAGTTTAACACATTGAAAATCCCCATCGACCCGATGTGAGCTTTCGCCAAAAGAGTGTGTTAATGACCTTGAAAAACAGAATTTTGTGAATATATCATGAACAATAGCACCCGGAGAAAAGGTTCAGTTGCAACGATGTAGATAAATTAATTTTCTACAAAAAGTGTCGTTAACATTTTTTGTCACACCAACACTTCCCTATCAAAAACATAAAAAGCAAACACAACTGTAAAAAATAGTTAAATTCTACCATATTGAACGCACCCAAGATGTTGACATCTATTTTCGAACCCTCCACCTCGTTTCATGATTGAACTACTCCTTTCTCTGCAGACAGCTTCACACGCTTTTGCACTCACGCTTTTGTAACACTCATTGCCCAGTATCCTATCAGCCCTTGCTTATACCGAAATATACCACGTGAATCGTTGACGTGTTTTATTTTTAATTCACAAGCATTTCATGATATTAAATCGCGATAACTTACTCAATGAAGTATTCTTCGTGTGTTTTTAAAATGATACAACTTCTATTTTCACCGCGTGTTTTAGAAAGTTTTAACTAGTTTTGAGAGTTTAAAATGAGTCGTTATTTATTGGGGATTGCAGGGATGAGAGCGCTCCAACCCAAATGACTGATTGCTACCACTAAATTTCAATATTATTCTTTGCTTTATTAAATCTCAGAAATTCTGTAATTAAATAAGGCGAGAAATACAATTAAAATTTATTGGTAGCAATCGGTCATTTGGGTCGGAGCGATCTCATCCATGTGATCGAGAGCGGAAAAATGGATATTGATTTATTAATTTATATTGCATATAATGAAAGCTGAATTTCGTATAATTTATGTGGAAATTGGAAAGCAGAGGCTGAGATACCTTGTGAAAGCGAAAGAGTTTAAGATATGGGACCATAAGTAGAAAATATTTGAAGAAATGACTGAAAAAAATAGTAAAATTACAATTAATCCATCGTGTAGGAGACATTATATAAGGAAGAATTCTGTTAAATCATTCAAGAAATCTATTGCAGAAAAAACATCATCGTCCACACAAATTACGCCATTAAAAGAAAAATTGAGAAAAGGCAGTCCCTTATTTGAATTTAAGAACAAAGTATTTGCTTTGTGCAAATACATTGGACGAAGCTATTATACGGTATGAAAAAGAAATCTCTACACACATGTCATCTCTATGCTCATTGAGAAATTTATGGAGAATGGTTTGTAATCGAAACAAGCAGGGGTCGATGGTCTGGTGCTTTGCTGTTGTTCTTGATGACGATTTTGACTTGCTCGTATTGTTAACTGCATCAGTACATCCAGAAAGAGAGATAATTCTTATTAAGTATTGAAGAAGAAGGATTACAACCACCTTTTATTTGTCGCACATACTCAATAATGATGCAATTCTGAGAGATCATATATTGTTCCTTCACGTTTTTGATGGTTGCGACTTTATATCAGCAAAGGAAAGTGCTTGGGACAGGCAAAATGTCGTTATCGATAATTTTGAAAAAGGAAGGAGATCATAACATGCAAGCTGCCAGAATTTTAAAAAAGTAGCCAGGTATTACATTTTGAAATATTCGAAGCGAGAAAAACTATTTTCTTACTTTATACGGTGGCAAAGCAGAAATATGTCTGAACAAGCATCATTATTCATGATATAAGGGAATTGCCGTTCGAAAAAAAAAAAAAATCTTTGTTGCCTCTTATCGAGAACGCAGCTAGGTTGCATAGTTTACGGGTATATCATGAATAATGATTGAACAATGAATTTCTTTATGAGAACTGGGACTAACAAAATGGACCTAATTTTTCTCCAAATCCCAGCTGCCTTACCATCCGCAACAAAAAAATATTATTGAATTTATTTTTTGTACTTGCTCCAAAAGTTGTGGAAAAGCATGTATATGCAGAAAATTTGGGAATATTTTTGCGGACACTCGTGTCACAATGCAAGTAAAATTGGATTCGAAGACGATATTAGCAGTATCCTGCCTATTGTAACTAATGAAAGAACCGATACACCTGAATTTAGTGCTGATATCGAAAGCCAATTAGACTTTAAATAGTCATATAAAACAAAGTAAGAAATTAATGGATAAGGTGGAACTGAGAAAGATTTGGGTACATAAGGAATTTTTTTTTTTTTTTCATTTATAACCTCTAGCAATCTCATGAACAAAAAAGACAATCATCAATGTAATATTTAGTCCTCCGCCATATCAAATCTGAATGCTTATAGTTGCATTTCGGTAGCATCATTGCATTTTATACGCGAACGTAATCAGTGTTCTATTCTGATTCCCAAATTACATTAATTAAAATAAGCGAAATGTTTCTACTGGAATAGCACTTCACTCGTTTAAGGGGTTGAGGGACCTTAAAAAACCTTAAAAATCAATTCTTTATTTTTTGAAAATTTCACTTTAAATAATATTCAGGGGTACATTATATGCATTATGGCATGCATTTATCAAAAAAAAATATTTTTGAGAAAAAAATGGAGTTTTACGTGTCGTCTTAGAAATCTTCGAAATGCCCCATGCGCATTCCATATCAATGAAAATCCCCAATATTTTTTATAAAAGTTTGATTTATATATATAAATAATTCTGTGCATCGAATTTTATATATTTGAATATAAAGGTAAAAAAAAAATAAATAAAAATAAATAAAAATAAAAATAAAAATTTAAAAAAAATTTCGAAAAAATTTCAAAAAATTGTTTTTTTTTTAATACTTTTATATTCAAATGTATAAAATTCGATGCGCAGAATTATTTAAATATATAAACCAAACTTCTATAAAAAATATTGGGGATTTTCGTTGATATGGAATGCGCAGGGGGCTTTTCGAAGATTTCTGCAACAACGCGTAAAATGCCATTTTTTTTCAAAAATAATTTATTTTTTATTTTTTTTGTGATAAATGCATGCCATAATGCATATAATGTGTCCTTGAGTAATATTTAAATTGAAATTTACAAAAAAAAAAAAAGACAAAAATAGAAAAAAATTGAAATTTAGAAATTTTTTCGAAAATTTTAATTTTTGTTTTTTTTAACCTTTATATTCAAATATATAAAATTCGATGTACAGTGTTATTTATATATATAAATCAAACTTTTATAAAAAATATTGGGGATTTTCATTGATATGAAATGCGCAGGGGGCATTTCGAAGATTTCTACGACGACGCGTAAAATGCTATTTTTTTCTCAAAAATAATGTTTTTTTTTTTTATTTTTTTGTGAGAAATGCATGCCATAATGCATATAATGTACCCTTAAGTAATATTTAAAGTGAAATTTGCAAAAAAAAAAAAAAAAAGAAAAGAAAAGAAAAAAAAAGAAAGAAACAAATTGAAAAATTCTGAAATTTTGAAATTTTTTCGAAAAATTTCAAAAGTTTTCATTTTTTTTTAAACTTTTATATTCAAATATATAAAATTCGATGCACAGTTTTATTTATATATATAAACCAAACTTTTATAAAAAATATTGGGGATTTTCATTGATATGGAACACGCATAAGGCATTTCGGAGATTTCTAAAACGACGCGTAAAATTCCACTTTTTTCTCAAAAATGACTCTAAAAAATTTTTTTTTAAATAAATGCATCCCATAATGCATATAATGTATCTTTGAGCAATATTTAAGGTGAAATTTACAAAAAATAAAAAATTTATTTTTAAGGTTCCTCGTCCCCTTAATTTAATATGCAATGGAAATAATAATTTATTTCATTGCAAAAATTATTTTTTCAGATTCTTGTCATTTTAATTGCAATGAGCAGATTCCATTTTCTCTTACATTTCATAAAATCAAGTTTTTCAAAATAGCTACGTGATTCGCAATTTGTATAAGATTTTTAAATTTAGCAACAAAACTTACAGAAAGGAAATCTGAAATTATCAACAAAGAATTTTAAATCTATGTAATACTTAACAATGCATCTTTATAGCTACCTCAATTAGTAGGCACAATACAAATTTAAGGGATGTACTGCCATTCCCAATGCCCTATAATTTGAAAGAAATCAAATTGCTTACATATTTAATTTTAAAATGCAGCATCGTAATCCGTGTTGTGTTTGGACTTTTAGTGAAAAAATAGTTTAAGAGTTTTAAAAAAAGAAGAAAAGAGTAAATAGCCTTGAATTTTAAGTACAGTAATTCCGTAATATTCACGAGTTTTAATTATGCGTAAAATAAAATATGAAGAACATTTCATCATTTGCCAATACTGATTATTCGTGAATTTTGTTTTATAAGGAATTTTTTTCAATGAAACCTCACTTTGTTTTACCCGAAACATAACTTGATGCTAAAAATAGAACCAGACAACGACACTATGTGAACATCAATTCTGAATCTGCTGGTAAAGGTTTTCGTTTCTTTTTTATTTATTTTTTTTATTTCCTAAATTTTCTAAAATTCAAAATTTTTATTACAGATGAAATATTTTCTGCAAAAATTGTCGGGGGAAACTTTAAAATTTCCACAGCATCTTGTTAAGAAAATAATAGAATGGTAGAGAAGCATGGTAGAGCCCGTCACTGGTAGAGAATCTTAAATTTAAAAGAGAAATCGAGGCCGCAAGATTTCCTTATATGGAAAATCCAAAACTAAAGATGCGTTCTGCCAAAATATCAGATGTACTAAATTTTTTTCAGTCATCAACTAGTTTTCATTTATAGTTATTCAAATTTATCTATAGCATGCACATTTTAATGATTAATATACAGTAGAACCTCGTTATCCCGACACTCTAATGACCAGAAAAAAGTGTCGTCATAAGCGGGGTGTCGCGGTAACAGGAGCTGGAGAAAACAACGTTTATAAAAAGCTGTAATTTTAAGTAACTTAAAGCAATTTTAAATTAATAACTGTTCTTGCAGTTTTAAGCAAAATAAACACAAAAACAAAATTGAAAATAATAAAAATCAGATTTATGAAGACTTGTTTTTTATTGTTACATGAAATATTGATGAATTAAAGTTTGCTAATCACTAGATGTGCTTCCTACCCTCATAGCATGCATGGTCACAGTGACGTCATTGTGACGTCACTGTAAGTCACTGTGGTCCTGTCACATCTGTGACCAAAATGCCACCACTCAGTGATGTCACATTGTGACTGAGATGTGAACTTCTTAGAAAACTTAAAAAAATTACAAAAATTATTAAATCATGTTATTTACTGTAAAAAATATTTTTCTGCCGGATTTAAAATTTTTTTAAACCGTGGTCCAAGTTGCCTCTGTGCCTCTAACCGAAACTTTTTATTTTCATAAAACATAAAATGTAATTAATTCATCAGCGACACAAAAATATTTCCTAATTATGCGAATTTCATATTATTAAAAAAATGGTTTAGGTAAACAGACCCCGACTTATCTTTTATAAAGATTTTTGTAAATGATCATCTGTTATAGTAGAAGTTTCTCAAAGAGTAGTCGAAACATTTCTGTGGTTTCAAACTAAAAACTTTCTATTACAGTTAAGTCTGCAGCTTTTAATGAGCACGCAGAAAGCGTCTTCAAAGTTTAGTCATATATGCATTTCTTGCTTTATAATTTGCATTCAAGTCATTTTGTTTTCCTCTTAGTGTTTCACTATTTTAAGTAACTTTTTTTTTAATTCTACTTCTTTCAGAAGTTTAAAATAAAATTGACATTTTCCGAATATAAAATTAATGTACAAAATTTAGGCAAAGCCCATGACATAATTAATTATTCATATTTTATTTTTTGTTTTCAAAATATATCTTTAAAAATTATTTTACAAGATGTTTTGTTCTACAGAAAATTAATATTAAGATAATGACAGATTGGCAAAGAAAAACTCATCTCTTCTCGATAATCTTGTTGTATTTTTTAAGAAGATATTTTGTATATATTACCTGTGATATAAATTTTACTTTTAAAAAAAGGAGGGGATCATCATTATTACCATTAAATTAATTTATACACATTTTGAAAAATTAAGCAATATTTTATCTAGTAAACTCTAATTATGGATAATATTATTATTATAATTTACGTAAATGAAACTTTACAATTCAATAAAACTGATAAAAATAAAAGGTGAAATACAATAAAACATTTTCAAGCAGGAAATTGAATTAGAGACAATTTGATAAAATTATTACGCATTTAATTTCCTTCCGAAACTGTTGTATAGAAAAACAAATAAAACCGAAAAAACATCTGCTTCGAACTTCGAAACTTAAAGATCGTCTGCATCTGCACTATTTCAGTTGTTACGACTCACCGCAGAATAACGGATAAAAGTAACAGTGAAGCTTTTTAGAATAAACGCGGGAAGTTATGTGGACACTGGACAGCATAAACGTGTTGACGCGGATTTAAAAAGTGAAACAAGAACGTTCTCAGGATCCAAGTTAGTTCAGCTAACAAAATATAAACCCGAGAAAATTACGGTAGCTTTGACTTGTTGAAGATGATTCAAGTCATTGCTATGGTACTTATTATCGGATTTAATTGGTTCCCCAAAATCAAAATATCACGTACAACGTCAATGAAATTAGGTAAGTAAAAATATTATTTTCCCTGTTTGCTTTTTTTTTAACCGCAACAATTTTAGTTAGCTTCTCATAAACATGCTGTAGAACATAAATATTTCACTACATTTATTTTTTATTTTGTTGAAATATCTAAAATATTATTTTCCCTGTTTGCTTTTTTTTTAATTACAATGATTTTAGTTATCTTCTAATAAATACGTTATAGAACACAAATATTTCATTACATTTATTTTTTATTTTGTTAAAATATCTAATTCCTTTACAACAGCTTTAATCAGATTATTAAAATTAGTGATTTAAATTGCATTTTAATCTGGTTTATATTCTTATTTAAATATTTGGTTAAAACCACATAGTGTCCTAAATATGAAAGTATATGGATAAGTATTATAATCAGTCATTAATATAATTAATAAACATTTAAAGATAATTAAGTTATTTTAAAAAAAGTCTTTTTATGGAATAAAATTATTGGCAAACATAATTTTTTAATTTTGTATTAAGTGATGGTCTTAAACAATTTGAATTGCATGTTTTTATTTAAAAAAATTGCATCTGCTCAGAAGAGGAATTTATAAAAAAAATCAGACACAACGGAAACGTATACTATTAAAAGAGATCGTAGATATGTATTTTTAAGAAAAAAAAAATGATTATTTAATGTATTATTCAACCTGAGAAATGTTTTAAAATCTATAAAGAAATAGTCATAGCGGGTGAAAGCTTTTCAGTTGTTAAACATTCTTACTGAAATCTTGTCTGTTGGCAAATGAAAATATAGAAGTTACACAATCAGTAAGTGTTTAAATATGATTTTACTTTAAAAATAACGCAAATACTTGAAAGGTATGAATCTAAAATGTAATAATCATCTTTTATTATTTACCCTTTTTTCTGGATAATTTTATCATTTTATCTCCTGAATGATTTTATCGAGATAAATTTCAAAGTATCGATATTATACACTCTTTATAAACAGCGTGATTAAAATGGATTTCTTATTTATAATTACCATAATCTTGTAAATAAAATATTAATAATAATAATGAACCTATGTGTGGCTCTATTTTGTGTTTATGGGCTCAATTTTTATACTTTATTTACATTAAAAAGTAGTTAACCATTTGATACTGAGTTCACTATTTTGTTTATTGTGTCATATTAAAATAAATATGATTATTTGTAATTCTAATACAATATATACAGTAGAACGCCGATTGTCCGAACAAGTCGGGACCAACCATAGTTCGGATAAACAAAAGTTCGGATAAATGGGCAGACAGTTTAAGGGATGTTCCTGACTATTCTAAAACCTTCACACTTTATCTAGGTTTAGGACTGACAGCACCAGTTAGTACTGGAGTGCTTAAAAATTGTTTTTTTTTTTTAATTGTTTTTTATTTACTTATTATTTAATTTTTTTTTCTTTTATCATTTTCTAAACTTCAGGGATTATAATTTAAGCAAAAAATAAATTGGAAGTTAGGTGTTTTCTTTTTCTTTTTTAGAGAGACAAATATTTGGATAATTGAAAATTCGGTTAAAAAGAATTCTTTGAGAGAAATATGCTGTTCGGATAATTGGAAGTTCGGTTAATTGGAGTTCCAATAATCGGCGTTCTACTGTATTTATAAAACTTTCACCAGACTTTATTCTAGAAATTTCGTTGTAGATTCTAATCTGTTTGTACTATTTATGACACTATCAGAGTTATAGATGTCATGGCAACATATATCCAGCCAGATAGATCTTTGGCAAAACATAAAAACTTTCACATTAGACGCAAAATAGAGTAGCTGCGGTGCTGTGTTTTATAAACAATAAGGTATTATTGTTTTAAAAAATCATAGATAGTAAGAGTTATTTTTATAATATATAATTTCATAAATAAAAATGTAATTTTGGCAATCAATTATTAAAGTTATTTTTTAATAATCAAAAAGTTGTTTTATATATGGATTTTACTCCAAGCAAACCCTGATGTAAAATAAATTAACCCTTTGTATCACCGTTCTATGCATACCTAAAAGTTTTATTTACTTTTAGAGTGAGCATAAAAATACGATTTTATTTATTGCTGCTATCTTCCAACATAACGATTATTGCCGAAATTGTTCTTAGAATTCTCAACATAATGATACTGGTGATATTCAGTTAATTTTCTATACCAAAGCTGTATTTTTCATTTGAGTAGTTTCAAATGGTTATTGCTAAAATGTACTTCGGAAATTTTGTAATGCATGTATGGGGCATAAAAGACGTAAACAATACATATATAATGACTATATGGCACATGATGAGCGTTTCGAGTGTATATATATATATATGTATATAACGCATGCATAAACTTCACAATGATCTTAGCAATGTCGTTACTGCAATTTTTGCATAATCAAATTTATAGGGGCCTGTATAACAAAGAAGTTTCCTATTTTCTCAGCCCCAACTTGTTTGAATTACAATCATATATATATATATTTTATGGTAATCAATATCATAAAACATATAAAATTTAATTACTTAATATCGGTATTTCTTTTTATCTTTTATTTATTTTTTTTATTATAAATGTTGTGTAATCGAAAAAAATTCAACCTCACCAGTGACTTCGAGTTTGTAATGCGTATTAAATGAAATAAATTAATTTCATTCAGTATTTTCTATAGTTTAAAGAATATAAAAAGTACTGTATATATTATAAAATATTATATTTTCAACACAAATTTTATCATGATAAACATTTGAAAATTTAAACAAATTATTTCTTTGGTAATTTTAATGCTTTTAACAATTAGCTAATTTTGGAAAAAAATGTGATAGATCGATCATTCAGTTGTCTTCAATATTCTCATTTATTGCAATAGGAAAGAAAGGTGCAACAAAAATTGAAGTCTGCGGGGCATTGCATTTTGATTCAATAAAATTCTTTTGGTATACCCTTGTTATATCGGCCCCCAAGTTTTAATTGCGTTGTATCGCCGAAGTATATTAACGTTATAGATGTAAATGATTTTACAACATGCATAATTATGACTATGTGTGACATGCATACGTGTTTACAAATGTACAAGTATGTCATAGTGTGACTTCACAACATTGCCGCTAGTCACATATTCATCACAACGTTAATGACAAAATTGTCACAAATCACACAATTTTGACAAAATTGTCACAATGTGACTTCAAAGCAGTGTCGCTGTCGTCACAGAATCATCACAGTGTTAAAGACAATTTCGTCAAAAATGACACATATTTCACAAATTGATCTCAATGTGACTTTAAAGCATTGTCACATTCGTCACAAAGTCAATACCAAAATAGTCACAAATGACACACTCTTCACAAATTTGTCACACCGTGACTTCACAAAGTCGTCACAATGTGACGTCACAAAAGAGCTCTAAAACGGCCATAACGACCTCACATTCTAGTCACAGTGACTTCACATCGACGTCACGTGACGTCACATCGACGGTCACAATGTCACAGCGTGACGTCACAACGACGTCGACGTGACGTCACCATGCCTTACGGGTATAATTCTTTTTTCAATATTATACATTGAATTGTAATCGATATTCGTTGTTTCAGAAAAGGATGTTAAATAATTTCTGATCGTTTCAATGCAATGCAAATGCTTCGGTTTTAGTCAGATGAAAAATGCCGTATAACCACAAGAAAGCGCCGCCTGACCAGAACAAAAAAACCGCCAGTAGACTGATACGTCTATCTGGAGCTTAAGTGGGTCATTTATAGTGTGTGGTTTCACTTATTCAGATAAAGATTGAAGTAAAATTTCTCATTTATCTCAATGGATATTTTAGACACTTTGCGGAAAGTTTGGCTAAGACATTTCTTACCGCTTAATTTCCGTGCTTATAAGATGGGTTATGAAAAATGGACAACTTTCCTAAACCGTCGGGATATCCGGAGCTGAAAATTACTCAACGACGCAAAATCCGCTGTATATACTTTTTACGTTTCAAGTGTTTTTCTTTTTCCATTTAATAGAAAAATCATAAAACCTAACCCCCTTTTATGCACAGGATGATACTCTTAACATTCGCGATCTTGGCATTCGCGGGGGTTTCCGCGAACCTAACCTTCGCGAATATTAAGGGTCGCGAATATTACTGTATTTGATTTTTCTGGATATAAACACAGATGCCTTATCTAAAATTTTATTTATCTCTTAATATAAAAAGTATAGAAAAAATATATCAAAATTATGCTGTGCAGTACTATATATTTTGATAATTTTTATGCAGTACAACCATCATAAAAATTTCAAAGATTAGAGAAAAAAGTTTAACATTCTTTTTAAAGACACATTCCAAATCTTCTTTTTCTGCAAATAATTTAATGGAATTTCCACAGTAAAAAACTGGGTTAAAAAGGTTCTCGGACGTTTTATTCTGAAAATAGTTTTGGCTCAACTCTGTCATAAAAAGTTTTATTTCTTGAAGGAAGAAATATAATCACCTGTTGTTCCTTTTACTCCTGAACAAATATTCGTTTTAATACAAAAGTAAGTGGCCCCACCAGTGTCCGAGAGTTTCTGCTCTCGAAGCTGGTAGACGGGAGGTGCTGAGATCGAACCCAATCGTGCCCGTCGGTCTAATCGTTCGGAGTTTTCCGTGGTTTTCTTCGAACCATAGATTTCCATGCGTAAATACGGATTAGGTTCCCTTAGAAAGACCCACCACGAAGGGCACTGCTCCCTGGGCCTATATCCCTCGGGTAGATAATTAGCCATCAAAAACCAACCCACAAAAGTAAATGTATCTCCAGAAGTGCTTTGAAGTTTAGCTGAATTTAGTTTTAAAAAAAAATGTCCTTTAAAAATGTATAGCTAGGCATTACTAATAAAACAAACAAATATATATATATATATATATGTTGTGTGTTGTCATATATATAATGTATATATTATATATATATTATTATATATATACCGAAGTACATAACATGTACAAATATTTTTGATTTATAATAATCAAATTCGGATTTTTCTTAATTAAAAAATCTTATACGTTTTACATTAATATTAATTTCTGCAATAACACACATTAAAGTAATCTTCATGTGTACACTGACATTTTGCAAAATGAGAAACATAACCCTACATTTATGATTGTAAATATCGCTGATGACTTTTGAATCAGGAATGTTCAATTTTTAACACTTTGAGACCATGCCAAGTTAAAAGTTCCTGGTGTTTTTATAGAGTTTTTGACATACATAAAATAAATCAAATACACTATTATA